>JBBPBX010025584.1:27529-38767 GCA_038048925.1 Garcialebias charrua
TATATATATATATACAGTATATATATATATTTATATATATATATATATTTTTTTTTTACAAAATTGTAACAGACATACACTTCTAGTTTCATGATAAGCTGCCTCAACTATCACACACCTGAGACTTGGATTGTTGTTTTTCACCTGCTTCTTAGGAATTATTGTTAATTTTATTCTTTAATGTTGTTTTTTGTTTTCTGCAGTTTGTATCAATGCTATACATTTTATTTGAGAAATTCAACTGTGATGGGAAAAAAAAAGTTTTTTGTTTTCTGTGCAGAGTCTGGCATACTCCATAGCCAAAGCAGTAGCCTACCTGGAGAAGCGTCTGCTCAGCATCACCAACCCTTATGCTATAGCAATGACGTCATATGCTCTGGCAAATGAAAATAAACTGAACAAGACGGTTCTCTTTCAATTTGCTTCCCAAGGTTTTACAGAATGATATTGCCTAACTAAAACCCCATTAAATCTGTTTTAGATACTTGTATACAAACATATACAAAGTATAATTTTACAGAGGAAATGTGTGTTTTCTTGAGAAAATTGTTACAAATACTACCAGGAGAAAATGTGTGTGTGGATTTCTTTTACAGATCGAACTCACTGGTCTGTACGTAATGAACTGATTTACACTCTAGAGGCCACAGCTTATGCACTTCTTGCATTTCTCAAGGCCCAGGTGAGCAATTCCTTCACCTTTTCTGATACACAAGAGTAAAATGAAGATCTCAGTTTCATTATTCTTGAGGCATGGAAGAATATATATTTATATATATTCCAAATCAATTTTGGAAGTCACTGAGTCCTTGAAATTACTGTAATGTTTTTGTCATCAACTGATGCAACCCTGCAAATAATTATTACTCTCCACCGTGAAAATGTGGATTGACAATTTAAAACTGGCATGCAAGTCAGAATCAACTAAACTGAAGATGTCCACCACAGCTAGTTAAACAAAAATTGTTACATTTCAGTCAATTTTACTTTGGACTAAAATTTGGTGTGATAGTAGATAAGAGTCATTCCTAACGCATACTCTGTTTTTAATAGATTGCAGAATATCTTTCTGCATACAGAGCAGTGGGAAAAAATGTGTTTTTTCAAGGAATGATAGGCTGTTCATACTAGACACAGTTTGGATTGTAAATTCTAAAAATGCCCTTTTTTAAATTCAGAAAATTGCAAAAACTTTTGTAAAACAAAACACATTCTGACAACTGTCACTGAAGTAACTTTACTTTGTCTTTGCTGTTGTTGCTAAAGGCTTTTGAAGAAGCTAAACCAGTCGTAAGATGGCTCAGCCAACAGCAGCAGGAGGGTGGAGGTTACGGATCAACTCAGGTAAAGTTCTTGCTCTAACATAGCAATGCATCAAAAATAAAACTATTTAAGTTAGCTTTTCTGTAGCTAGATATTAATATCTTAATATCTCTTTCTTCAGGCTACTATTATGGTGTACCAGGCAGTAGCAGAGTACATCTCCAATGTGAAGGAACCACCATACGATATGAATGTGGACATACTTGAACAAGGAAATACACAAATTAGAAAGTTCAACTTTAACAGGGAAACTCACTTTTCTGCAAAAACTTCCAATGTAAGCACATGTATAAAAACTAGGTTTTTATAAAACTATAATAATAAGTTCTCTGAAAACACTAGCAGAATTTCACTGTAATGATTGTTTTAGGACATTACATAAAAATTATGCATAGATGTTTTGGATTTTTTCCAATTAAAATCATGGTAACACTTTACAAAAAGGTACACAACTAGGGAACGCCTAAAGGCCCCCCCATAGCTCTGCGTTCGGCCGTACGCCGTACTACGCGTGCATTCTGTGCGTGCGCGTTCGCCCGCACAGCTCTGCGTTCGTTCTCGCGTTTTCGCTCCAAATTCACAGCGCAGAGCGTTCGCTGATTGGTCATTTGCTGACACACCTACTGAATTGATTGACAGGTCGGGGGGAGAAAAAAAAGGCGAGCCGGCAGCTTCACACAGCTTCAGTCGCAGCAGCGTTATATCTTATTAAAAAGTTCTAAAAAATGGTCCTGCAGCCCACAGCCCACCAGTAAATTTGCAGAACCTCACGCAGCCACGTTGGACACGATTTTAATTTGCTCGCGACAAATTCATTCAGTTCCTTATCATTTCAGTCATGGAGTCAGCGGAGGAGGAAGCGATCACTTGACTTTTGGCAAAAAAAACTAAAGAAAAGGCCAGATTAGGGATGAAGAAGAGGGATTTGTGGCACATACAAAACAGTCTGGCTCCGGGCAGTTTATTGTGAGACAATGCATTTGCGTACGCGGTCGTAAAATTTGAGCTTGGCGCACACATGGTACGCTTGTGCCTTTGCGTACGTACGCTGTACGTACGCTGTACGTACGCCGTAGCGCGGCGTACGGCCGAACGCAGAGCTATGAGGGGGCCTTTAGGAACAAATCAGGAGCTAATGGGTGGTTAACCAGTTCTTACTGGGGAACACACAGCCAAGCCTCTTTAGGGGACTACTTGTTAGTTACCTTGTAAATGAAGCGGAACTAATCAGTGGGTAGTTACCAAGAAAACCAAAGAGGAACAAATCAGGAGCTAATGGGTAGTTAACCAATACTGGTACTTACTGGGGAACACACAGCCCAGCCTTATTAGGTGACTACTGGTTAATTACATTGTAAATGAAGAGGAACTAATCAAGAACTAATGGGCAGTTACTAAGAAAATGAAAGAGGAATGAATCAGGAGCTAATTGGTACTTAACCAGTACGTACGTACTGGAGAACACACAGCCAAGCCTTATTAGGGGACTACTGGTTAGTTACCTTGTAAATGAAGAGGAACTAATCAAGATCTAATGGGCAAGAAAACCAAATAGGAATGAACGAGGAGCTAATGTGTATTTAACCATTACTTACTGGGGAACACACAGCCAAGCCTTATTAGGGGACTACTGGTTAATTACATTGTAAATGAAGAGGAACTAATCATGAACTAATGGGTAGTTACCAAGAAAAGCAAAGAGGAATGAATCAGGAGCTAATGGGTAGTTAACCAGAATTTACTGGAGAACACACAGCCAAGCCTAATTGGGGGACTACTGGTTTGTTACCACAGAAACAGTTGAGAAATTCTCCATGTGAGTTCTGAATAAACCATGCACCACTGAAGCTTGTCATTGTCAAAAACCTGTTTCCTAGTGATTACAGATTTTATTACGCATTAGCTCCTGATTCGTTAGTTTCCTTAGTATTACCTTATTGTAAAATGTTATCAAAATCACTGTTCTTAGCTGCTTTTGTTCATTAGTTATAGCTGATGTTGTAGAATGTTTGTTGTTGTATCAGTCAGAAAACAACTGTCCATTTAAAAACTCAACAGCTCAACGGTATCAACCAGGACATAAAGGTGACTGCAACAGGAACAGGAGAAGTCATGTTTAATGTAAGTATAACTTTGATTTGGTGATTTATCAACTCTTGTGTGCAGTTGAAACATCTTTCAAATTCATAAGAAGCTTCATTTCCCTCAAAGTTTCATTGAGAGCAAAACAAAATATTTCCAAGTCAAAGCTCAACAACAAGTTAAGAGAAAACTTTCTGGCCCTTTTTGTCTGAATATTAGTCCACTTGCACAAGCTAACAAGTTTTGATCATTTTGACAATCTGTTTTATCATCTTTCCCAATGTTGTTGCTCAATTATTCTCACCTGGAACTAGACCTGTCAAGATAACAAATTTTGCTGGGCAATTAATTGTCTCAGAAATTATTGCAATAAACGATAATATTGTTTGAAATTTGACAAAAATTAGTAATTGTTGTCAAATTTAAGAAGAAATATTGGTTAAATTTTTTTTGAGTGTAGTACTTTTTTTCAACCACCAGATGGCAGTATAAGACTGTTTGAACTAAAGGATGGGTAGTGAGGGAGCCAGCAGTGTGTCTATTTAAGAAAAATGGGAGGGAGGCCCCTTGAAGTGACATATGGGCTGTCTCTCCTTTTTTTCCCGATTCTCAAAATGGCAGACGCTCTGTGTGGTTTGAGCTCTTTAGCATAGCCTTTGTCACACAGCTTCTAATAAAAAAATCATTAAACAAGTGCTCAGCTTCTGACCTTGAGACGCTAGTCCATGCGTTCATCACAACCTGCCTGGATTATTGCAATGCACTGTATGCTGGGATCAGTCAGGCCTCCTTCTCACGTCTCCAGCTCGTCCAAAATGCAGCAACTCTGCTTTTAACTGGTACACGTAGGTCTGAGCACATTACACCAGTTCTCTCCTCCCTTCACTGGCTCTCCGTGCGAACTAGAGTCGACTTTAAAATTCTGCTGTTGACCTATAAATGCCTAAATGGCCTCGCTCCCCTCTACCTCTCCAAGCTGCTGGAACCATATGTTCACTTGCGGGCCCTGAGATCATCTGATCAGCTGCTTTTGGCGGTTCCAAAAACACGAAGCTCCGAGGAGATCGGGCATTTTCAGTCATCGGCCCCAAACTTTGGAACAACCTGCCCCCCAACATTAGACAGGCCACCTCCCTTCATCTGTTCAAATCCCTGCTAAAAACCCATCTGTTCTCTCTGGCGTTTCGTACTGCGTGAGCTGACTTAGTATATTTTGCCCTGTGTTTTCATTTTAATACTGTTCTTGTGAATTTTATTTTATTTTTACTGCTGTTAATTTCATAGTTTTACCATTAGTGTGTGTTACTGTTTTTGTAATGTTTTAAATCTTTTTGATGATGTTGTAAAGCACCTTGATAACAGTTTATCTGTTTTAACTGTGCTCTAGAAATAAAGATGACTTGATTTGACTTTTTGCAGAGAAAAACTACTTTTTAAATGAAGGCCCGGGTTTCAACCATGAATTTTGAAACTATGACAAGATGGAAATTTTTTCACAACGTCGGCCTGTTAGCTTAGCTCTTAGCTTAGCTTATTTTAACAATCCAAAAATGCGAGTTTGGATAATTAAAATGGATGGATTAAAATTGATTAAAATTGATGAAAATGACGAGAGAAAAGGAGTGGTCAGTGAAGAGCGCCGGAGTTGAGCCTTTTGTCATCCAATGTCTTCAGTAGAAAGAGAGACACGAAGAAACGATAAAACCGATAAATGAAAATGAGGTCGATAATTTTATTTATCAAGTGATTAATTGATTTATTGGTTATTGTGACAAGCCTACCTGGAACTTATTTATCAATAAGCGGCTTTCACAGTAATATGATTAATAATTATACAGCCTGCTGTGCAATATTGATAGAATGAAAGCAGGATATAATGTATATTAATAGTAATGTGATTATAGATGCAACACACACATTGCTTTTTCTTTCTTTTATTTAAACAAACAAAAAGTAACGTATGTTGCACATTTTGTTAAAAGCACGCAACAATAAAATAATTATATCTCAAGCCACTGTTTGATTGCCTCACTGAAGTAAAAGCTTAACTGGCTTTAAACTTTTTAAATTGTAATGAGGAGAAAACAAAATTATTATTTTGGCCCCAGTGCAAACCATTTTGTTTCTTCTACAGATCTGGGAAGCTTGGAGGCGTGTGTAAAATCTCAAGTAAACATTTGCGGCGATACTTGGTTCAAATTTTATTCTTAAGAAAAAGATTATTAATGCAGACATATTCCTGTTTTTAGTTTTCTACATTTGCCTTATAATTTATGTTTTGCTACTTTGACATCTTTTTTTAACTTGTTAAAAAAATCTGTATGCCTCTCTTATGATTGTCTATTGTTGTCACTGTTGTCCATTGTTGTCATAATTCTTTGTCGAAATCAGGTCTCTCTTGTAAATGAGTCCTCGAGGCTCAATGGGATTAACCTGCCTAAATAAAGGTTGAATGAATTAGTTCTGTAGTAAAGAGATCATTTTTAAAGATGACACATATCTAAAGTGTAATTGTTTATATCCTTTACTGACTTTGAACTTGTGATTCATGCTTTTATTACATCATGGATTACTATATATATATAATAATCGTTTTAGAAATTGTGGAACTAATTTTTTATTTAGCGTTGCCCACCACTGATTATTATTATTATTATTATTCTTTATATAAAGCCAGTCTTTTCTTTTACCCTAAACTATAAAAATATAAATACAGTAGATATTAACAAATTTTGATAATTTTGTTTCATAATACCACACCTTCTGGACAGAAAACCCCCTTCCAACAGGTTTGAAGTGGGCAATGGACCCCCAGTTGATAATCACAGTTTTAGCAGGTCCATAGACATTTTATTTCCTGTGCAAAGGGGCAGAAATGGCTCTTTTGATTATAAAGGTTGCAGACCCCTGCCTTAGACTTAATGGTCATTCACTTTTATTTGTCCTACTACGGTCCAGGCTGGTCTACAGAGGTGATCAGGCCATTTCAGTCGTACAGTTGCTCCTAAACAGTGGAACCAGCCATCTGCACTTAGTGTATTTAGGTCACATATTGAAACACATTTGTACAGTACTTACTGGCTTTTAGTACTGAATGAAAATTGTTACAACTATTGTAACTTGATGCTTTTGTGTGCAGCAGTTTGGCCAATATGGGATGTCATTTGTAAAGTTACACAATCAAAAATTAACATCAATATTTTGGTTTATTTAGCTTTTAATTAGAAAAAAAAGCTGTTTTTTTTTTCCAGTCATATCTTCACCACGTTATTCATACATTTATAAATGCCAGTTTCCAACTAAATATTTAATTTTCAAGATAAATTCATGTATTTAGTTTACAAACTAAATAATTAACTTGAAAGTTAAATTCATTCAACCTTTATTTAGTCAGGTAAATCTTATTGAGCCTCGAGGGCTCATTTACGAAAGCGACCTGCTACAAACTAAAGAATGATGAACATATATTATGTTGTTGAACATATATTATTATGGACAATATTATGTTCATTAAATGTTTAATGTTTTAGTTTTAGAGTTGGTGTAAATTTTCATACTCTTATACCACTATGCAAAAAACTCAGGACAGTGTTAGTTTTACTATTTTATGCTTATGTCTATTATTATATGTTTCAGTGTTTCAATGTTTAGATGTTTACTGTTGCACCGAGGGACTGAGAGAAACGCAATTTCGGTCCTGTGTATGTCCTGTACTGTACATATTGCAGATCTGACAATAAAGTTGACTTTGACTTTTGACTTTGACATCAATGATACAAATACATTAAACAATGAACAAAAGAAAAGAAAAAGTAGCAAAAAGTAGCAAAAACATTATAAGGTACACAAAAAAAAATAAAGGAACAGGAATGGACCTAAAAAGGTACAAAGGCTTTGTCGCTCCAGCAATACCCTAGTGGAGGACAATATTGTACCACTAAACCTAGGAACAATTTTGTACCTTATTTTCTGTACCTTTAAAAGAACATGTCTGTACCTCTAGTGACAAATATGTACCTTTATGTACAGGTACAAAACTGTACCCATTAAAAAGGTACAAATTATGTACCCAAAGAGGTACAGTTGGAGCGACATGGCAAATTGTACCTTTAAGAGACAAAAACAAACCCATACATTCACAAAATATTCTTTATTTATCAAAATCAATTAATTTTAAATCAGTTCATACAGTTTAAAACAAGATCAATACAGAAATGTAAACATCCATTCTTAGTGCATTGAATTAATACAATGTTCTAAAAGTTGTTTTTAACATAAAAGCAAAACAATATAGAACTGAATAGAAGACAGAATATGTGTTACAAACAAGTTGAATGAGGACTGTTTGCCTCTGTTATAGTCATACCCTTGCAAAATTTGTACAAGTGCTTACACGGAACATCTTAATCCAACAAACAAACTGTCATCAATAGTGTACGTGTCAAGTGATGTATGGTCCTTTTCATCTCCAGGTTTGAGCAATATCCACTCATTGTCTACTCTTACACGATATGCATGAAAATGCAAGTCAAAAGACAATGGATGCAAAATTTTACTGCAGAGAAACCACATACTGTAGTGTCAATGTTAAGAATGTATTTAAATGCAGAATGCAGATTTGTTCCTGTCTTTGATTTTATACGTCTACCTTATAATGTTTTGCTAGTTTTTTGATACTTTGTTAAAAAAAAATAATAATAATAATAATCTTTTGTTTTTTTCTCTCTTTTTGTTTTCTATTGTTTATTGTTTGTTTGTTTATTGTTTAATGAAATTATATCACTGCTGTTCATTGTTCTTTAGTTTTAGCAGGTCGCTTTCGTAAATGAGCCCATGAGGTTCAAAAGATTTACCTGACTAAATAAAGGTTGAATGAATGAATGAATGAATGTATTTGATTTGTCCAAACACTGGAATGCTTTCCTCATGTAAAAGATTTTTCTCTCTGCACTTAAGAACAAATTTGAACAGATTATCTCGGAATTCCTCCAGTAGTTTATCTAAATTTGGCTCAACTATTTGATGATCAGGAGGACATGCATCTAATTCAGAATCTTGTTGCTCACAGTATAAGTTGTGCTGCACCGCATTGGCATCCTCACCGTGCCCCTCAGTGTCAGAAGACTGAAAGACTTTGCATTTATGCTTCCTGTACACGTTTCCTAAAAGAATGGAACTGGGAAAAAGTTGCCTGGCATTCACTTATACCACAGGTGATACTGAAACGTGGTTCATGGGCATGAACAAGCCCAACGTGCTGGATTAACTTAACTAGAGTAAAGGTCCTTCGCATGCATTTGGGGCACTGGTATAATTGAGGCATGATGATCTATCACAGATTGTTAATGACTCTGAGTACAGTTATAGGCAAAGTCTTGTCTCCCTTTTCCACAATGCTGACAATGCGCCTCTGAAGAAAGGTCAGGGTGTTTTTCAGGTGTGGTGGGTATTCAATGTTGAAAACGTAGTACATACTGAAGGCTGTTATAAAGGCTTCATCAAGATCTGTGCAGTGGCACACATCTACTCCATCTACTTTCACCACACTGGGCCCAGCACTGGTCATCGCCATCTTCCACTCGTTATTCCTCAGCTGAATGGTTGGATAGGGTGTAGCAGCGTCTTTCTATATAAATTACAAAAATAAACAAATATCAAACCAAGCAGCAAAAGATAATGTACCAATTAGTTTAAAAATAATTTAAAGACAGTGTTTAGTTACAATTTTAAAATATTAAGTAATACAACTTTAAGCATATTAAATAGGTTTCCCGCAGAAAACTGGCAACGACTGGTGAGGGTGTGTGCGTTAAGGGACTGTAATATTTTGATGACCGGCATGGTTATATTGAGCAAAATATTAAACAACAACAAATAGCCAAAATAATTTGTTACTCATACACCCTTAGTCATTTTCCTTTTCCTCTTCACTTATTTGAACAAGATTTTACGACATTCCAGATGCCTACCTCTCCCAAAGTGATGTAGTGTTCAATCTTCTCTCTGAAGATGGATGGCAAAACAGTCCAGCCCTTAAGTCGATTCCTGAAATGCAAAAAAAAAAAAAGACAAAAGATCACAGATTACAGAGTGTAACTACAGATCTACTTTCACATTCATTAGCAAAATGACTGTGACTACCTGGTAGGTCTTCAGCCAAGGCATCCTTTCTTGCATCATTGTACTGTTTTGCCGGCACAGACTTTCCCTGTGCAAGCTTAAGCACATTTGGCAACACACTGACAAATCCTTCTTTGAAACGATGACAGAAGGCAAATGTTGAAGGGTGAAGTCTGTCAACCTCTTCAATACACTGTAGAATACACAAACACATTATCAGTTATTATTGTTAAAGGCAACGATAGGTCTTACATTAAAGCGGTCACATTTTCACACAATGTCCAAAATTACATAGACAAGCTCACATTAGGGATGGAACAACTATCACTTATCTCTATGGTGGCTGTGGAAGAGTGGTTAGCACAGTTGTTCCTCTAATGCAAGAGTTGGAGGTTTGATTCCCCATTATTCTGACACGTCGAAGTGTCCCTGTGCAAGACACTGAACCCTTTTTGCCTCTGATGTGTGTCCCATCAGTGTATGAATGTGATTTAAAGCACTGATTAGTCTAGATTGATTTACTTGTATTAGCTTTGTAGAGAGTAGTAAATGTATGTGTGAATGAGTAAATGAGGGCACAGATTGTAGTATAAAGTGCTTTCAGTATTTTGGCTGGTTAGAATGGTGCTATATAAGTACAGTCCATTTACCATTTAGCTATACTTACTATAGTAGGCATCTTTAAGAAAGGATATTTGTTGAGTACTTCCTCAATTGGCATCCCTTCCATGATTTCACGTCGTCTCCAGGAGAATGTTCGAGCCATGCGGTCTTTAACAGTGGTCATATCTGGATGCATCTTCTGATATTCAGTCTGGAGCACATTCACATGGGCTTCAACAGATGCAGAATCTTCCCCAACACAAATTTCCTTTGGGATAAAGAGACAGTGGCTGGTAATAATTTAAAGGTTCAGTATGTAACATTTTTTATAAACATATTTCTTCACTCTGCCCTTATCTCCTGATACATTGATCTTTGACATGTAATCTCTCAAAAAAACTATAGTCCTCTGGCGTCTCCCGGTGGTAATAAAAGCATTTATAAAAAGCCAAGAGCGCCCCGCGGTTAACCAGCCAATAAAAACAGAGTTTACTACCAGCCAATAAAAACAGAGCTTCTTACTTTTCACCCCCTAACCCACGCCCCCCCTCCCCAACCCACGCCCCCGCCTGTCAGCCTGCAGCGAGCCCCGCAGTGAGCCTGCAGCGGCCGCGCAGGTTCTTGTTGAAATAATTTCAAAGCGATGCAAAACTGTTTTGTATGTGACACAAATTTATTAAATATCCCTTCTTCATCCCTGCTCTGAACTTTTATTTTGTTTTTTTTGCCAAAAGTCAAGTGATCGCTTCCTCCCCTCCAGACCTGCACTGACAGATATGAGGAAGTGGATCAATTTGTCACGAGCGAATTAAATTATGTCCAACGTGGCTGTGTGAAGCTCTGCAGGTTTCAGGGTGTTTTTGTTTTGCTGGACCAGTGGTCCATGTTTTTATTTTATTTTTTAGAAGGTTTTATTAACACATAATCACAGAACATTGCAGCGCAGAAACGGGACATGTAGAGGAGGCGGAGCATTCCAGGCTGCAGCGCGAGTGAGGTGGAGCTGAGTCATATATGGCTCTGAGTGAGGAGGGACCAGAAACGTGTCTCTGTTCAAAATGTTTCTAAGTGCCAGCGTGTTAAAAAGCTGCATACTGAGCCTTTAAGTGT
>JBBPBX010025585.1:6636-19484 GCA_038048925.1 Garcialebias charrua
ACACACACACCCTGCCCTCCCTCCGTACCATCCAGGGCTTTTCATTTGAAATGCTTCTTCTTTTTTCTTTTTTTTTCTTTTTTCTTCATACTGTTTCTTCTTGTTCTTCTTTTTTGTTTTGTTTATTTTTGCTTTTCTTATTCTGCAGTTCTCATACATGTATTTATTTTCTCCCTGTGTTATTCTTTGTTAAATCCATATAATAAACCCCTCCTTTTATATTTTCTACTCCTTTTATTTACCTCCCACACTGGCTTTTTGCTGCCATGCCAGTCTCTGTGTGAGTTCTATGCCAACCACTGTGCCAGGATAGAAGCCCTGCAACGCCAGCTTGAGGAGGAAGAGAAAGGGAGACAGGTAGAGCACACTGCCGCTGCTGGACTGGGGTGGTACTGCTGTTGGGACACACTGTGACAAACGGGTTATAAATGACTTCTGAACTGAATCAAAGGACAGTTTCTGTCTTTAAATGTAAACTACAATTTGTTGATGTGTCTTTAAAGCCATTGATTATGGTCAGATGACAAAGCTTTGGTCACATTAGAGGGCTTTGTTGTGTTTAACACAGAAAGACTTGCTTTGTGATTAAATATTTAGTTTTATAAAAGAACACTGGTCTGTCTTAATCAACAGAGACTCCTCAGTCACTCACATCAGGATGGACTGATTGACTTCTGTTTGTTCTAATGTTGCAAAACACCTCTGACAAGGAAGAATAACCCGCTTTTTGCTAATCCCAGACAAATGCTTAAGCCAGTATCTAGGACTGCTGGAGACAAATTGGCTAACGCCATTCTCGAGAGCGTCTCCAGAATGTCTCGAGACATTCACAATGGTCCTCAGTTCCCTCGCTAAACTCACAGAGCCTCACAGTCATGCCACTTTAATTTTTTTCAAATAAAAGACTGGAAATGCATTTTCTCAAAATAGTCAGAGTCATTACAGGTGTCTCAAATCCATTTCAAGATCTTTAGAGGTGTATTTTGTCCCCTTTGTGGGAGCTTTCTCTGAGAAAAAACATGCCCAGGTCTGGAAACTACACGGATGATCTGTGAACTCCAGTATCATAAACATGGGGGCAGCTAAGGTTCCCACATTCTTGGGCGGACCTCAGTCTGTGGAGGTCCGCGTGTACCGGATTAAACTAAGCAGACGCTCACAAGGCATGTCCATGCAAAGATCAATTTTTAAGACTGCATAAAAAAAAAGGAGTTTGTGTTAACCACAGGCATAACACAAACTCCTTTTTTTAAAATCCAATAAAAGACAAACGTTAAATAAGTTCAACCAGGTGAGAATTGAACCCGAGTCAAGATAAAATTTAGAGTAGAAAGCCGACGCTCTTCCGCTGAGCCACCGAGGCGTATTACTTTTTCCAAGAGTCCACTTTTCTTATATAGGAATCGCCCCTCGTAACATCCTGGCTACGCGCAAGAGTTAGAGAATATTAGTTATATTTTAAAATCCTGGCTACGCGCAAGAGTTAGAGAATATTAGTTATATTTTAAAATCCTGGCTACGCGCAAGAGTTAGAGAATATTAGTTATATTTTAAAATCCTGGCTACGCGCAAGAGTTAGAGAATATTAGTTATATTTTAAAATCCTGGCTACGCGCAAGAGTTAGAGAATATTAGTTATATTTTAATGAAATTCAGCTCGCGCTGAAAGGCGGAAATCCTCTGTATGGGTGCGCGCTTCGTGTTATTTACGTTCTAACATAAGCTGATTTGTAATCAGTTATTAACAAAAATTAAACTCTGAAACACTAATTCAGCTAACAATTTTTTTAGGGGTTTCTGTAGTTAAATTTTAATGAAATTCAGCTCGCGCTGAGGTTGTTGTTAGAACGAGTTGATGACTCAACACGCAGCAGTCCCGCCCCTGCTGCAAACAACGAATCAAATGATGAGCAGTACAAGACGTCAAACTGGGCCCGGGAGCTTGGCCCGATTAGAACCTCCATCGGGCGGGTTCCAAAACGCGGGCTGTCGCCGGCCCGAGAAGGCAAATGCGAACCACACGAACCCGGGTTAGAAGCCGGGTGGGGCCGTGCAATGCGAAAACGGCTTGTGTGTGTTCAGCACCAGGAGCAGGGGCAGCTGCAGGAGTGTTCATCAGTCAGACTTCATCATAAAGGCCCACTGAAAACTCAACCCCAACTGTGACTTTAAGAGAAGAGACAGACTGTGAACCTCTGTGACTCAAGCTAGTTTGTCACAATGTAAATGAAGACTGTTGTGAATGTCATTCTCCAAACTAGTCACAGTCCAGTGAAACATCACTTTTAACACTGTAGGTCAGATAAACGGGTGTATTTAATTACTGGTTCTTCATGAATTTGCTAGGCATGGCTATTTACCTAAACACTTTACAGTAGACATGCCACACCCATAGTGATGTTTCAGTCAAAGATGAAGCTAGGAGAGGTGTTTCAGACTGCTTTCTGTGGGTGCATGTGTGTCTCCTGTCTCATATCTCCTCCACTTCCTGTTTCAGATGATTTCTGTCTCTTCAGAGCTGTCGGTCTTAGTTTCTGTCCTCTCATTGGTTTGCTGCTCTCTAAAGAATGCTAAAGTTGGTTGTTTGGCTGAAACGCAGCAGCTGCCTTGTGTTGATTTTCTTGTAACGGAGTTGTGTTTTCTAACGGCACAAACGGTTGTCTTGACTACACAGAACTACCTCATTTCCTAGCATCCCCTTTCCTTCTGCCCCCTCCACTTCCTGCCTTTATTTCTTTATTCCTTTTAACTCCATCCAGTAAAAACAATAAATGCCTTGTGCAGGGCAAGCTCCGCTCCTTTCACCTTTTTCTTTCATCCATTCAGCATTTATTTATCCAGGTTAGTCTCATTGAGTCACGAGGACTCATTTACAAGACAGACCTGTTTTAGACAGACAACAATAAACTAGAGTAAAAATGCAATTAAAATAAATGTAGTGTATAAATCAATAAATCAATGTGCTATAAACAAGGTAAAACACTAAAAACAAGAACATATTTGCTTTGATGTTTATATTGACCTCATCAAATGTTTGACACCCCTTAAAGAAATCAAAGTGGACAACTTCAGTTCCTGTTGCAAGGTGTTCCAGGTTACAGGAGTAGAATAGGAAAATACCTTTTGCCAGGTTCAATCCACACTGAGGGAACGCTGCAGGTAATGATGGCCTGAGAGCGCATGTTGTAACTGCACTGACGGCGTGACAAGTAGGAGGAGATATAAAGCCTAGGATATAGTTGACGCGTCGCATAGGGCGCGCGGCCAAAGTGACGCAATCGCGAAGTCCCCGCCCCCGCGCTTTGGCCAGCGCGTTGGTTTCGCGCGTGGTCGTGCACCTCCCAGATTTTGAAGCTCCGCAAGCCTAGCGCGCGCGCCAAATTGATTGACAGGTGGGTGTGGACCTCACCGACAGCCTTCACGCCAGATTCTGCAGCTGTCTGCGCCGCTGTGGTCGTGGAAACGGCGTCGCGAGGCATGGAGGAATGTTTTGTGACACAAAATGTATTAAATTCTCCTTCATTCCTGATCTGGAGTCGGACTTTTCTTTTGTTTTTTCGCCAAAAGTCACGTGATCGCTTTCTCCTCCGCTGACTCCATGCATTAAAGCCGCAAATAAAGACAACAGTTCAGCACGCGAGCGGAAAGCTATTTGTTTTTGTTGTGTGATTTCAAACAGTTCTTCTTCTACGGTAGATTTCTTCTTCTACACCCTTTCTTGCAACATATGCACAGGTTTTAGAGGGTACTGCCACCTGCTGGTCAGTAAAAGAACAGCACTTTGCCAAGCGCTGCCGTGCCACACCATAAACGCATGCACAGTGCGCGCGCAGCACGTGCGCTCTAGCTTGCGGACCAAAGCGCGACTATATCCGAGCCTTATGAAGGCAGCAGACCAAAGAGTGATTCATAGATGAAGATGAACCAGTGTGAGAGCCTGCATGTAGATAATGATGACCAACTGACCAATGAGTGCAGGGCGCATTGATGGGTACGGTAGTTACAACCAGTTATGAATCATATTGCAACATGGTAGACAGCATCCAACATCTGCAAGGTACATGCAGGGGCATTCCTGTAAATAATGTCACCATAGTCCATAGCCAGTAGGAAGGTAGTTACAAGGTGTTTTCTGGTATTCAGAGTTAAACAAGATCTATTTCTGAAAAAAGAAACTGTTTTAATTTCATCCGCTCATTCTCAATCAGTTCAATTTGTTCAATAAGTTGAGAATTAACTTTCTTGTTTTAATTTCAGTTTCTTTATCAAGTTTTCGATATGTGGTTTAACAGAGATGTGCATCGACCGAAATTCCCAAGCATTTGTAAGAATCTACCAACTCGATAAGAACACGATGCATGGATGAGATAGGAGGAAGAGTTTCTGGCACCAACTTTCTGTTGGAAAACAACATCCCTTTGGTTTTGTCAGCATTTAGCACCAGTTTGAGATGGAATAAGTCGGACCGGATGATGTCATATGCAGACTGTAGACGCTGGAAAACATTGACAACTGTGTTTCACAAGTGTTCAGCATTTTGGACTTTGTGTTGACAATTTGTAACAGCAAAACCCTCCTCCACTGACATCCCTTTCTTTTTACAGTACCGTGCAAAAGTCAGCCATCTTTTTTTCTTCATATTTTACCTCTAACGAGTTAGACTTTATTGTATTTTTTTAAGTAGGTTTGATCAATAGACTTTATAAAAGTCTTTATAACGTTTTCTTCAGACAATGGTCATTTTGTTTTTACTCAGCTAAAAACATTTAGTTCCTTAGCACAGTGTGTAAATCCATCCTTCCATTTGTTTACCTGCTTGTCCATGCAGAGTCATAGGGAGCTGTAATCTGTTTGCAGCAGTCACTGTGTGAGAGTCGGGGGACACCTGAACAGGTCACAAGTCCAACACTTATAGAGACAAACAACCATTCACTCTCTTTACTCATCATCTAGAGACAGTTTAGCATAACCATTTAGCCTAACATGCATGTTTTTGGTCTGTGGGAGGAAACCGGAGTACCACGAGTAAATTCATGCACGAAGAGAACATGTCTGTTAATAAACTGTGGCAAAAGACAAAACTGGAACATCTTTAAACAAAATATCTACTGCATATAAACAATATCCAAAAGGCATATTTATGAGAAACAACAAAAAAAAAGCAAATACCTTACATGACCTGAGAGGTTCACCATCTAGTTCATCCAATAAGGTGGGAGTCACCTCTAGTATCTCATTCTCTACTATTTCATATCTGGTCTTTACCTAAAATAGTTTAATAAATCAGAGCAACATTTCACGGCAGTAGACCGTTGTTTATCCTCAGAAGATGCATTGTAAAGGCTATAAAAATATTTATATGTTAGTCAGTGGGGGTGGGGAGGTGTTCTGACCACACCCAGTAGTTTTAATAACAGTACCGGTAATTCATTGTGTTTGCATAACTGCAACTACAGTAAATTTACTGATGTTCTCGCACAAAAATACCTTGAATGAAACTCGACAGAAAATCTGCAAATTTGAGTAGATAGATAAAATGTATGAAATGAAATTCAGCACAGAGGTTGATCATTGGGGTATTTTCTAAGAATAATTCTAATCTTTGGAAATAATGTTATCCGATATCCTTTAAAAAAAAACGTAATTGTGAACCATGGTGGTTTGGTTGTAGGAGTTGCTGCATTGTCATTTTTCTACTTTTGAATTACCGGTAGTTACATGTGCAAAGGCACAACAGATTACTGGTTATTTAAAAAGTGGCAAATATCAGCGGGTTAAGTCTATTAGCAAATTCTTGCTTTGAACTCTTGACTTATTGAGCAGATTTTTACATCTTTTCTCTGTCTACTAGTGACTTTAAGTAGTGACAGAGTTGTTGCAGATGTCTTGAACTCTTCCTAATTTATTTTTTGTAAATTCTAGAGCTTGAGACCCGCATTTTGACACCTGCACAAGAGCTTTTCTGTGATATAAAACATCCAAGATTACAGTCCTGAATGTCCACCTCTAAAAAAGACATTGATGATTAAAAAAATGTTAAAAAGTTGGTCTAAATCTACCCATCTTAGTCTCAAATGTGTACTCCAGCAGATTAAAATATAACCCAAGATCAGCGGCCGACGTGGGTACCATTAGTGGGCACGGTTATGGTAATCTGCCAATAGCAGAAATAAATTTCTGTTTAACAGATTAGCGTTTTTCTTAACTTTGGACACCTTTAGCGAAATTAGCTTTGGCTAAATGTAAATCCAATTCAAGTCTGTTATTTTTTTTAATCAGTTCTACGCATTAAGAGCATAAAGTAGAATGGTGAATTACACAGAGCTATGTTATGCTATGCTAAGTTAAACACCATCTGGTGACATCACTTCCCTCTCAGTGCTTTCCCCCCTCATATTTACTGCAAACAGTCTCTGACTCATGATGTTAGTTTACAGCCAATAACAACAGAAATGAAAACAAACCAGAGGAGGAAAGTAACATAAAAACACTTCACACTCAGAAACATCAGAAACAATCAGAAACATTGCACGCATAATTCCTACCCAGCGTGCTTTGCAACGCTTACATTGTCTCTGGGACGTGACTCCCTCACACATTTCACACATCTTTACTTACATTTCACACATCTTTACTTAATACAAACAGATTTATTCCTAAGAGAATATTGATGTTGATTCACAGCAACTTTAAAGTTAGTTTATAAAAGTAGTTAACCACAAAAATTGCCAAAGTGATTCAATCCATAAATGACACGAGGGAGATATCCAACACACATTGAATGCATCACTTTGCTTCAGCACAGCAGAGTTCTGCTCCGCCTCTTTGGTTCCGATAGACTAGATTAATTTCTGAAAGCTCACCTCTGAACGGGACATAGTGAGAGTGAAGTTTGAGGAAACTATGTTTTCTGTTTTTTGTATTGCTTAAAAGTGTAGTTTACTCAAATGACTGGGGTGACCAAAGAATAATCTACGGTGGCCAAAGCTACCATTGGCCCTCCCCTGACTACACCGTTGTGCCAAATTGCTCCTTCCACTTGCTAGGATCTGTCACTTTGCACTGCCTCGGACAAGAAAAGATAAAAACTACCTGTCTTGAATATGCTGAACCAAAAACATTAAGGTTTACTCACATTCCCTGTTCAACTCCAGTTCAGAGAAACATCTCTAAAACTAAAAACTAAACACAATCTGCTCACTTCCTTAGATAGAGAACTTTACTAGCTGGCTTTGAATGTTTCTGTTCAGTGCCCTGAAACAAATTATAATGTGACTTGGCACTATATAAATTAACTGAATTTAATTAAATTAAAAGCATTTTCTATCCAAATCCCTCAGCGATGGGGGACATTGGTGTACTGCTTGTCAAATATTGGATGGTCATTAGTTGTTTGGTTAAAAACACCCATAGTTTAGTGAGACTGCAATTAAATTTTATAGCTTATTACAACTGTCTGGAACATTTTAGTCACCAACTACCAGTAGTCTTCAACACTTGCAGTCCAGTGAAACTTGCCTTAAAGAGAAGAAAGTTCATGCTCGGTAATCCAGGTATCAAATCCGATAATTCTCAATCATTCTTAATGATAAAGAATTATCGGGTTACCTTAAAGAGGTTTAACTTTTAAAAGTTTCCACTTGTTACTAGCAGAAGTGTTCATAGCACCCAGTAATGCAGTGGAAGGGGCGGGGCTTGCCTTGATCACCTGACTAATGTACACGCGTTGCTGCTGATGTTGCTGTTCTTGTGTTTTGTCAGTGGTAACCCATAGCAACCAGCCCTCTGACCCCACTTCACCTTCATTGCTGTTCCTTCCTGTATCCCATGATGCTTTTCAGGAGCTGCGGGAGATCCACAACCGGCAGCAGAGACAGAAACAGAAGCAGCTGGAGGGCGACACGCACACACAGACACACGCACTCTCTCACATGCAAACGTCGAGTGAGAGGAAGTCTGCCGAGCTGCAGGAGAGCGGGTAAGGACGAAACAAACAGATGACAGGAACTGATCTGTCAGGGTGCAACAAGTACGGTAGATTGTTTATCAGAACTGTGTTGTTGTTTGTTTTGACCTGCAGGTTGTTGTCAAATGAACCAGCAGCGTCCGTGGCTAAAGCCCCCAGTCCCGCCTACATTTCTGCATCCCATGCCTGGCTGAACAGAGTGACCCAGGAAGAGGAGGAGAGGAAGAGAAGAGGGATGGAGGAGGAGGAGGAGGGAAGATTGGGAGCTAGGTCTATAGAAGAGAAGGAAGATCAGAGCAGAGGCAAGAAGGACGTGCAGGATAAACTGAACAAGTTGTTCAGTCAGCCAGCTGACCCCTGGGCTTCACCAGGTGGGTTACATAAAAAACTGACTCTTAGATGTTTGTTTGTGGTCTGGTTGAACTGATCACAGCTTCAGCAGCCAGTAACATCAATGTGCTTTATTGATTAAATGTACAGTGCCTTCAGATCTGAAGCTCCTGGTGCAGGCAGGACACCTCAAACCTCTTAGAAAAATATTAATGCTTTCAGATTTACGTCAGTCAACCACTTGTGAATAATCTGTGCAGCTGTGTCCAGAGGAACATCAAGCTACCGGTACTTGGCTGCTTTTGACCTTTGACATGGTGTAGATCATTTTATTCCTAAGCTCCTGAGACAACTCTGTCTTCAGCTTTACGTGGTTCATGTTCAGTGTTTCACACACTGCGAGTGTTGGCGCAGAGGTTAGAGAAGGTGTGCTTGTGATCAGAAGATCACCAGTTCAACTTGTGGGACCGACAACATTAAAATGTGGGTGGGCTAGGTGAAGTACCACACCTGCCTCCACCCTCATCTGCCCCACTTTGGACCCTTGAGCAAGGCCCTTAACTCTCGCCATCTGCTCCCTCGGACGCCCTAGATGGCAGCTCTCTGCTCCACACAGAGGGCTGTGGTAGCTCAGTGGTCTGTGGTTGCGTCAGGAAAGGTACCGGTGTGTAAAAATAAATAAATAATCACCACGTCTTTGTGCGACTTAGTTTGTTGCGGCGACCCCTGAAGAAGGGAGCAGCCGAAAGAAAGAAAAAAGTTCAGTGTGTTTCACGCCACGATACCAAACAGCCCTGTGACTACCTGTCACCCTTTCAACAGGCAGACTGACTGACTACAGGCTGAAGACACCTGCAATGCACAGAGATCACAGCAACAGTTCTCGGTTCCGCTCCGACTCAGTTCCGTTTCTGCAGACTTGACCTGAGGCAGCAAAGCCCAGAATCAATTTAGTCAACTCTTAATTCTAATAATTTTAAATACATACAAACATGTGGCTAGCTACTAGATTTTACTTACAAGCACCTCCCTGCTGGGAGGTCCTCGTGGGCCAGCTAGGAGCTCTCGAGTTCACCGCTGAGTCTGGTCATACCTTGGGTTGGCCCGCGTGGGACTGTAGGTGTCGATTGAGTCCAAGTCTGGACGAAAAAAGTTCTGATGGGCTACAGAAACGGCTCTGGACCTTCGGCGTGAATCCCCGCTCGGAGGTCCATGTAGATGGGCAACCAGCTCTCAAGATTCACTGATGGAGCTGGAGGTCTGGTTCTGCTCCGGCTCTGCTCCAGTTCGCTGGGTTCAGTCCAGCTCTCTGCATCCACTGTGCTCTGATCAGATTAAAACTTTACCTCTAGTTTTTCAGCAGAAGGAAACAGAGCTTCAGGGCGGGGCCCTGTTGCCTTCTGGGAAATGTGGTCATTATGAATGGGAATACAGTGGAGGCTTACTTAGAGAAAACTACAAAATGGCTGTGCCTGTCCGAAATATTTAATTTTCTCATTAAGTTTTTACTGTACAGTACTGCATCCAGTACTGTCCCAATCACATAAGTCATATTAAAGTTGACAATCATGTGTCCTGTACAATTATTATTATTTTTTCAATATTATGGATTGTATGTTCACAAACAATAGAGTGAGTCCGTCAAAGTCGAACCGCGAAAGTAGCGAGGGAATACTATATTCTGGAATAATCTCTATACGGTACATATGTACAGTGAGGAAAATAAGTATTGGTATTTGAACACCCTGTGACTTTGCAAGTTCTCCCACTTAGAAATCATGGAGGGGTCTGAAATTTTCATCTTAGGTGCATGTCCACTGTGAGAGACATAATTTTTAAAAAATAAAATAAAAATTATTATCCGGAAATCACATTGTATGATTTTTTAATAATTTATTTGTGTGTTACTGCTGCAAATAAGTATTTGAACACCTGTGAAAATCAATGTTAACATTTGGTACAGTAGCCTTTGTTTGCAGTTACAGAGGTCAAAGGTTTCCTGTAGTTTTTCACCAGGTGTGCACACACTGCAGCAGCAGAGATTTTGGTCCATTCCTCGAAACAGATCTTCTCTAGATCAGCAGGTTTCTGGGCTGTTGCTGAGAAACATGGAGTTTGAGCTCCCTCCAAAGATTTTCTATTGGGTTTACGTCTGGAGACTGGCTAGGCCACTCCAGAACCTTGATATGTTTCTTACAGAGCCACTCCTTGGTTCTCCTGCTGTGTGCTTCAGGTCATTGTCATGTTGGAAGACCCAGCCACGACCCATCTTCAATGCTCTAACTGAGGGAAGAGGTTGTTCCCCAAAATCTCAGCCCCGGTCCTCCTCTCCTTAATACAGTGCAGTTGTCCTGTCCCATGTGTAGAAAAACACCTCAAAGCATGATGCTTCCACCCCCATGCTTCACAGCAGGGAGGGTGTTTTTGGGATGGTACTCATCATTCTTCGTCCTCCAAACACGACGAGTGCAATTAAGACCAAAATGTTATATTTTGGTCTCATCTGACCACGTAACTTTCTCCCATGACTCCTCTGGATCATCCAAATGGTCATGGGCAAACTTAAGACGAGCCTGGACATGTGCTGGTTTAAGCAGGGGAACCTTCCGTGCCATGCATGATTTTAAACTATGACGTCGTAGTGTATTACCCACAGTAACCTTGGAAACAGTGGTGCCAGCTCTCTTCAGATCATTGACCAGCTCCTCCAGTGTAGTTCTGGACTGATTCCTCACCTTTCTTAGGATCATTGATACGCCACGAGGTGAGATCTTGCATGGAGCCCCAGTCCGAGGGAGATTGACAGTCATGTTTAGCTTCTTCCATTTTCTAATAATTGCTCCAACAGTTGATCTTTTTTCACCAAGCTGCTTGGCAATTGCCCCGTAGCCCTTTCTAGTCTTGTGGAGGTCTGCAGTTTTGTCTCTGGTGTCTTTGAACAGCTCTTTGGTCTTAGCCATGTTAGTAGTTGGAGTCTTACTGATTGTGTGAGGTGGACAGGTGTCTTCATGCAGCTAACAACCTCAAACAGTTGCTTCTAATTTAGAATAATAAGGGGAGTGGAGGTGGACTTTTTAGAGGTGGACTAACAGGTAGTTTTCTAAGTGGGAGAACTTGCAAAGTCGCAGGGTGTTCAAATACTTACTTTCCTTACTGTAAATGTTCTCTTGTTCCATCCATAACTAATTTAATTAAACTTCATACTTACATGCATCATCACTAGACAGGAGTGTTGCATACACTTTTCATCACCCCAGCTCAAAAGTCACAAATCATGGTCTTTGCTTGTCTGGGCCATAACTTCTGCTCTGCTCAAGATCATTTAATGAAACTTAATACAGATTTGTACCACCATAAAATAACATGTCACATATTATTTTCAATTTGTACTGCTGGAATGCTTGTCATCTGGGGTATACTGTGCCATATGTGGTACTCCTGTCTTTAAATAATTCTGTTAAACCGAAATTCAAAAGCAATGACTGATTTTCATTTGTTGATTTTTATTTTTTTATTACTTTTGTCCGTTTCAAGTTTAATCATTGATCATTACGAGTTTTTCTTTCTTTAACAAAAAGACACCAACAAACTTGTCTGCATCTGTATTTTGATTATTGCAACTTGTGTTTAAATTAGTGTTTTTGTTTTGTTTCGTTATTTTTAGTGGAGAAGGCTCCAGGTCCCAGTCCGTTTGATCAGAATGCATCAACCAGTGGTTTTGATCAGCAGCAACAGCAACCCGTAAAGGTGGTCTACTACAGGGCTCTGTATCCCTTCGATGCTCGTAGTCACGATGAGATCAGCATCCAACCTGGAGATGTCATCATGGTGAGTAGAAAGCATCCAAACTCCTCACCGTCTACGTCTGGGGTCGTGTTAATCCTCCTGATGTGTGTTTGTGTGTGAATGACTGTAATAACCGTTTCCTCTTTCCTCTGCTGTGCAAACTGAAGGTGAAGGGGGAGTGGGTAAGTTTTGTTCCCCCACCCCCCAGTGCTGTGTTTCCACCAATCACGAGCCAACGCTTGCTTCCATTGGTTTCATCTCATATCAACCTCATGTTTATTCATTTTTCAGTAAATGAATGTCAGTGGCTTCTTTTACACAAAGTCATCACAGCTCTATTGTTTTTGTTTTCATAGTTTTATAAAAAGTTGTGAGTACTCCAAACAAGCTCACAGTTTCATAGTTAGACTTCAGATTTATTATCAAAGCAACACTTACCACTGACAGTTTATTCCCTTGGTCTCTTGTCACAGTTGTAAGATTTAACAATCTGGTTTTAGGGAAACTGAAGTTTCTCAGTCTGGAAAATCTGTAATTAACATCAACAGGCCACAAAAACAAATCAGAAGCACACAATTGTCCTCCGTCACAGAGCAAAGAGAGAGAATCAAAACCGCAGTCCTGTGAGCCTAACAAACAATAGAAGAGGTGCAGATTTTCATTTTGGTATGGGACTGCATCTAGGCATAAGAAAGTTCACCATTTAAAAATGTGTTGCCATGTCAAAATACAATCTGACCACCACCACCACACACACACACACACA
>JBBPBX010025585.1:19522-38765 GCA_038048925.1 Garcialebias charrua
TATATATATATATGTATATATGTATATGTATATATATATATATATATATATATATGTATATATATATATATATATATATATATATATATATATATATATATATATATATATATATATATATATATATATATATGTTATATATATATATATATATATATATATATATATATATATATATATATATATATATATATATATGTGTATATATATATATATATATATATATATATATATATATATATATATATATATGTATATATATATATATATATATATATATATATATATATATATATATATATATATATATATATATATATATATATATATATATATATATATATATATATATATATATATATATATATATATATATATATATATATATATATATATATATATATATATATATATGTATATATATATATATATGTATTAACCATGACCTGGATGACTGAGAATCTTTGCCACCGTTAAGGCCTATATCTTCTGATCCATTCAAGACCATTTAACAACAATTGATACACATTCTGTACCACCACTAGACAGCGTGCCGCATAATCTTTTGATCACCCTGGCTGTAAGGTCAAGGTCTATGCTTGTCTGGGACTTTGCTATAGATTGTTATGTCACAATCAGACTTAATGAGTGTGGCAGATTTCCTCTGTTAAAAAGGTGTGTCATATTGCTGACAAACTTTTTTTTTTGTCTAGGGTAAGAAAATGTCCTTTTGCTGCTCATCATTGCTTCCTCCTGGCTTAAACATATGGTGTAATTTAAAGAGTGAATCTAGTGTCAGTAAACTTGAATTAAACCCTGCCCCATTTGCTCTGATAGGTTGATGAGTCCCAAACAGGTGAACCCGGGTGGCTCGGCGGGGAGCTCAGAGGCAGGACCGGTTGGTTTCCAGCCAATTATGCAGAGAGGATACCTGACAGTGAAGCGCCAGTCAGCCTACATTCCACATCTTCAGCCACGCCCCCTTCAGCACAGCAGCCCATAGCCACGCCCCCTCCAGCTCCTGGACACAGCTCCGCTTCCACATCATCTGCCAACAGTAACTGGGCTGACTTCAGCACCACGTAAGTTTGACTGAAGTCCACGTTATCTGACCGGGAAGCATCAAAACATCATTTTGTACGTCTGTTCATTTAAATCCCTTAAAATGTCCAGTTGGCCCTCGAACACAACCAGCCAGTCTGACAGTGAGGGATGGGACGCATGGCCAACCTCCTCAGCCAATCAGAATCCATCTCTCAGTGTTCCGTCTGCACAGCTACGGCAGCGCTCTGCATTCACGCCAGCTACCATGACAACAGGCTCCTCCCCCTCTCCTGTGCTGGGGCAGGTAGGATTATTTCTTAAACTGAAATCATCTTTTCAGCTAATATTTAGGTTAATAATGGTAGTAATGCTCCCTGTAATCGTCTGTCTATCAGGGAGAGAAGGTCGAAGGCCTTCAGGCTCAGGCTCTGTATCCCTGGAGAGCTAAGAAGGAAAACCACCTCAACTTTAACAAAAATGAGGTGCAACCCAAACACACTGCAAAACTATTTTTACTTTAATGTTCTTATATGAAATGATTCCATTTTTAATTGAGTGAATGTTTTTATGAACGCAGATCATAACAGTGCTGGAGCAGCAGGACATGTGGTGGTTGGGGGAACTTCAGAACGGACAGAGAGGCTGGTTCCCCAAAAGTTATGTCAAGCTCATCTCAGCCAACATGACGGTCCCTGCAGGTGCCGTAACACGCAACAAAAACACCAGGTAAGCTTCAAACATCACGCCAGAGTTTGTCACAGCAGACCTCCCATGTGGAAATTAGACAAAGCTTTTTGATGATCTGTTAGCTCAACTGAATGTGTTGGATGAGTCAACTTCTGCAGCATTAAATGAATTATAGACATTTTTTATTTTTTTTGCTTTGGCTGTTGTAGCCTTCTTGAACTAGGTTGACAATTTCGAGTTAAGGACGGACATTGATCAGAATCAGAATAAGCTTTATTATCATTGCACCGAAATACAGTGAGATTATGTTCGTACAGTTGTCCGAAAGATGGACAGAGTGCATCTTGCTGCTGCTCTGACTGTGGCCCCTTTTCTTTCTTTTTTCTTTTTTTTTTTATACTTTTTCGATAGAAAAGGGGATAAGGTCATGAGGTTGGATAGTGGTATTACCAAAAAAGATCTCTTCACACCTTGTCCTATCAGGACATGATTTAAGACGTAAAAAACTCTACCAGCAAGCACATTTATAACACATTACATATGCATTTGACGACAAGACAGTGAGATTTGTCCATGAAGCATTTTCAGATAGTCCATTGTCCTGATAAAATGTCTGTGTCAGTCGGTCCAGCTCTGATAAGCCTTCACAGAAGTTCGCATGGGGGCGGGGGGCGATAGACATGGTTTTTACTTACGTAGGAATCAGCCTGTGCCAAAAAGCAGAAACCCTACTATCATGGTTCCAATTATATAAACATCTTCAGCATCTTCCTGAGACAATACGGAAAGACACATCAACTTCCAACCCCCCCATGGATCCATGACATATCCTGCCACGTGCATCTCAGCGGAGCATGAGGGTTCTCCAGGACACTGTCGCTTGGTTGAAATTTTTTTATCGATTGCGTTGATAGTCCAGCTGACCAGATCCATGACAGTAGTTTTAGTTTCAGAAGATGTGTAAAATAGGAGCTCTGATACACAGACAGAGCAAAAAAGGCAGGAGGAGAATAGGAGAGCAGGAGGAGGAAAAAGTGTCCGCCTTGCATGAGAGCGAGTGAGGAATGATGGTAATACTTCAGCTTTTAGTATTTTTGTTCTTGTTTCCATCAGTGAACCTGGATTATCAGAAAGCCCCCCCAATGGAAAACGACCCACATCTTCTCCAACAAAACCGTCTGAGACCGGAGAAGGTGACACCTGCCAACATTTTCCAGCCTGTGCACGTTTTGAATGTACTGGTACAACATTTATGAGTGACTCTTTCCTCCTGCAGAGTATATTGCCATGTACACCTATGAGAGCACTGAACAGGGGGACCTGAGTTTCCAGCAAGGAGACATCGTCATGGTGACCAGGAAAGAGGGGGATTGGTGGACAGGCGTTGTTGGGGGGAAGACTGGAGTCTTTCCATCCAACTACGTTAAGCCACGTGACTCATCATTAGAGGTGAGAGCTCATTTTAAAGAAGGAGAAGTTGGGTTTTAAATAGGGGTGCGAATTTCTGTGTCTGGAGAATCGATTCAATTCCGATTTTTGATGCACCGATTTGATTAAAAATCGATTTTCGATTCTAAAACGATTTTCATTCCAGGATTGATTTTCGATTCTGAAACGATTTTGGTAATAAATAATAAATAAATAATAAATAAATAATAAATAATAAATAAACTTATGTTTCTTAAATGTTTTAGTGTTTTAGTGTTTAAAGTTTTAGTCTCCAGTCTTGAAGAGCACGCTCTTTCTCCCAATCTTTATTATATTTTTTTCCATATTTACCCCACTTAGAGCTCATATTAGCATTGTCTTGTCTAGACATTTCACTAAATTCTTTAGTTTGTAGCAGGTCGCTTTTGTAAATGAGCCCTCGGGGCTCAATGAGATTTACCTGACTAAATAAAGGTTGAATGAATGAATGAAAAAAATGTTTACTGTAGCACCGAGGGACAGAGAGAAATGCAATTTCAATCCTGTGTATGTCCTGTTCATATTGCAGTTTTGACAATAAAGTTGACTTTGACTTTGACTTTGATTTTCAATTGAAATCATGAAAAGATTCAACAATAATGTAAACAAATAAAACATTTATTTAAAACAATAATGTATGCGTGTAGCAAACTTTAATAATGTCAAATAATACAGTATAAATACAGCAGCCTGAATTGTGAGCAGATGGGTATATGAATAGAATGCAGCAGCTTTAATCGAGTCCCAGAGGTCACTGGTGCCTATATCCAGCAGTCAGGAGGCAGGGGACACCCTGGACATGTCTCCAGTCCATCACAAATAATTCAAAATACAAACGTAAACAAAGATTTCAGCCTACTGTATTGCATAAACATTTAACTCAAAATAAAATAGACTTCAAAATCATATTGCATTCATCCATGTTTCAAATGTGTATGGATGGATTTTGTTTAAAAGATTTGTTTGGTAAATCTTTTCAACAAAAGCCATCTATCCATCATCTTTACCCGCTTTATCCTTATCGGGTCCTGGAGGTCACTGGTTCGGGTCAGATTTCTTCTTCTTTCTGCCACCTTTCATTTTATGTATTCTTTCATATACTATGAGATATGGTTTTATTTTCTTTATCTTTTGGGTTTTAATGTAAAAAAAAAAAAAAAAACGATTTTGGGGCTTTTAGAATCAATTCTGAATCGTCAGGACTAAGAATCTCGATTCTTTAAAAAAATTATTTTTATTCCTGCACCCCTAGTTTTAAATATATTTTGTAAAATTTGTAACTTTTTGTCTGCAGTCACTGGGACCTGCAGGCAAAACAGGCAGTCTGGGGAAGAAACCAGGTTAGTACCACAATATTAATCCATTTTTAAAATTATATAAATAGTTCAATTAATTACATATTTGGCGGTGAAAATAAAGAATGAAGAATTAAATGTTTTGTGCCCTTCCATTTATCAGAGATTGCTCAGGTGATCGCTGCCTACTCAGCGACAGGAGCGGAGCAGCTGACGTTAGCTCCAGGACAGCTCATTCTCATCAGGAAGAAGAACCCTGGAGGCTGGTGGGAGGGAGAGCTCCAGGTACATCATGTGATCCAAGTTTCAATCAGAAAACTTGTGACAACACACACAAAAAGAGTTTTTAAGGATGTACCACTCACATACTTTATTAATGCACCATTTGTATTTGTTAGTGCTTTAAAACAAGCTGAAAGTTGCCTAACATGATTGTTATATCTAAACATGGTGTTTGATGACCTGATGTGACCCTCTGATTCAGGCTCGAGGGAAAAAGCGCCAGATTGGTTGGTTTCCAGCTAATTACGTAAAGCTGCTGAGTCCGAACACAAGCAAGACGACACCCACAGAACCCACCCCTCCCAAACTGACTCCTGCAAGCACAGGTACGCCACACCTTTACCAGGACACACTTTTATTTTGTTGTCCCCCAGCGTGGAGCGAAGAGGGGCATTTGGGAACCCCCCTCCATCTGTGCATTTTGTGAGCATGCAACTTACCAACACATAAGGGGCAGACTTCCATTTTGGTGTGTGGCTGCATCTAGTTGTAGGAAAATGACTGCCTCTATATGTGTGTATATGTGATCCAGCCACCTGAGGAAGATTTTATATTGCTTAAAGGTAGTTTCCTCAAATGATTATGTGATGAAGGGGTGACCAAAGCTTAATCTCTGGGGGCCAGTGGCTCCTCCACTGCACCTGATGGTGGATAAAATTGCTTCCTCCACTCAATAAAACAGTCTCCCTCTGTTCTTCTCCAGTGTAACTCCTAACCACTTTAATATCTGGCACCAAAAACATTAAAGAGGCACTCAACCCACTGTGAAACGGTAGCCCCGCCCCCAGACCAGATTCAAAAACACTCATGAAAATGGGCGTGTCGACAAGGATGGGAGGAGGTGGGTGGTTGTGCTGCGTTCACGCCCATAGTTGCCAAGTCCGCTTATTTCAAGCGGCATTGGGCTTGTTTTTCCCTGGAGTCGCTTTCAAATTTGATCAGCCGCTTGTGGCGGTTTTTTGGGCTTCTCGCGGACATTGAGTCGCTTATTTGTGCTTGTTTTTCAGTCGAGCAGTAATGCGAGTGGTAGGTAGTTTGTCACGCCCCCTTCCACGTATGTTACGTCAAGGCGGATGTTACGTTCAGGTGCAGTTGGCGCAAGCGACAGTCAGAGCCGGTAAAACTATATAAGCGCGAGCAATTAATGATGAGTCAGCATGAGCAGCATATAGTGACACAACATATATATCTTGTATCATTCAACTATGTTAGTTTTTAGCAAACAAAATGATAAATTAATGAAAATTACTTTCAAAGTGAGTTTAAAATTAAAAACCGTGTTTCTTCACGGGACATCCGACTACACGCGAATGCAACATTGTTATTTATTCTTTGTCTATTCATTCATTCATTCAACCTTTATTTAGTCAGGTAAATCTCATTGAGCCTCGAGGGCTCATTTACAAAAGCGACCTGCTACAAACTAAAGAATTTAGTGAAATGTCTAGACAAGACAACGCTAATATGAGCTCTAAGTGGGGTAAATATGGAAAAAAATATAATAAAGATTGGGAGAAAGAGCGTGCTCTTCAAGACTGGATCCGACCACGACCACAGATGGGAGAAAAATGCAAAATGTATTTTTATTTTTTAGACTGAATACGTTCTTTAATGTATAATTGTGCTTGTTATATGTAATGCCATAATAAATATGTTTATACTGTTTAAAATTGCCTTTTTTTACACAATGGGATGGGGTGCTTTTTTTGGGCTTTTTTTGAAAGAGTGAGTCGCTTGTTTGTGCTTGTTTTGAAGGAGCTGATCGCTTCTTTCGGTCTGGACTAAAACAAACTAAAACTCTAGCAAACAACTTACAACAAGCAACAACAAAGAATAAATATGTAGATGTATGTATCTATTCTCACTCAATCTATCCAAAACAAAAGGCCTAAAAAATAAAAAATAAAATACCACAAGGTATTCCATGACCGGGGATCAAACCTGGGTCTCTCGGATCCCAAACCTGCACTTCCACCACTGCCCCAACTTGGCATACATGCATCACTCGTCCATCGCACCATAAGAAAACAAATACAACCAAATAGTTTTGATGACGTGAAAAGTATTCTTAAAATAAATAAGTTAAAATATACAAATAACTAGTGCCATTCCAAAAACTATAATATGCGTTGTTGCAGTACTTTTCCGGCGTGCAATGTACCACTTCCATATAAGGTATGAACTGCAGCGCGGACCTTCCCATCTCTGCAGGGGATTGGCTCTGCTTGAACCACTTTCGTGACGACAGAGTGAGAAAACACGTCAAATTGAGAATCCTAGACCAATAAGAAAATTAAGGTGCAATTCCTCTGTTCAACCCATAGGATTACCGTAAACATGTTTTTAGACCAAATATTGCCGATTTAAACTAATACGCACAAATATATGAATTTTAACACAGACATAGTGCTATACAGTACAACATTTTAGACACATTCTAGGGAGTTTATCAGCTGAAAAAAGTAAATTTTAAGTTTAGCCCCTCTTTACTTACATTGCCTGTTCAACTCCAATCCAGAAAAACACAACTCCTAAACTACCAACATTCACTGTTTACATCCCTCAGTGCCAGGGGACATCAGCGTACGCCTTGTTTATGTGTTGATCCATCAAATTCCTGCTCCTGAAAGCTTAATTAGAAGATAGTTACCAAATATCCACTCTAGAAAAACAGGATTCTTACATCACTGATCCTACTGAAACTAATTCCTCCTACAAATACAGTTTGGTCACAACAGCATGTTTTTTTAAAAACCATAGCACTTTATTTTAAGTTATTAGACCTTTCAGTGTTAGAGTAAACCCCTGTGTTTCTTGGAGCTGCTGAAGATATTAATATATATTTATTATTAGGGTTGTAACTGAACAACAATTTAAAGAAAATATGTGACACACCACATTGAACTGAGGATCAAGTCTTATGTTCCTGTTTTTAGTAATGTAGTGTTTTACATCACTACAATCTAGCTGTTTGTTGTTTAGTTTTTAATACCATTTTCTTTCATTTTTCTTTCATTTATTCTTCTCATGCTTTCTTTTATGATTGTCTACTGTTGTCATCATTCTTTGTTAAAATCAGGTCTCTCTTGTAAATTCTTTCATTCAACCTTTATTTAGGCAGGTTAATCCCATTGAGCCTCAAGGACTCATTTACAAGAGGGACCTGGTTTCAACAAAGAATGATGACAACAGCGACAACAATAGACAATCATAAGAGAGGCATACAGATTTTTTTGATTTTTTTTTTTACACAAGTTTAAAAAATATGTCGAAAAGTAGCAAAACAGCTGGATTATAAGGCAGATGTAGAAAATCAAAAAACAGGAACATGTCCAGTGTTGCCAGATCTCGCAACAGAAACAAGCGGCCAGTCCCATGAAAACAACCCAAAACAAGCCCAACTGGCAACCTGCCCTTGTGTAAAATAAAGGCCATTTTTAAACAGTATAAACATACAGTTATTATGGCATTACATATAACCAGCAAAATTATGCTAAAACACTTTAAAGAACATATCCAGTCTAAAAAAATTAAAATACATATTGCATTTTTATACATCTGGTTTCTTGTCATGTGTACAAATTACTTAATCCAATGAGTTCTCCAAGATGGTCCACAGCACTGATTGATGTGTGACAGGCTACGTAGGTGGCTATTTTTAGCTCATTTCTTTGTTTTGTCTCGTTCTTTTTTGGGGCAGTGAGACCCAGGTTTGTTAGCCTCATGGAAGAGAATTTGAACATATTACGCCCATTCTCCATAACCTTCATTGGCTTCCTGTCGCCTACAGAATTCAGTACAAAACTGCTCTCATTACACATCAATGCTTACACGGAACTTCACCAGATTATCTGAAGGATATTCTTATTCCATACTCATCCACCCGTTCGCTGCGGTCACAGAACAGTAATCTCCTTCACATTCCGAGAACCAAATTAAGGACCATGGGAGACCGGGCTTTCAGTGTGGCTGCCCCCCGCCTGTGGAACTCTCTTCCTGACTGTCTGAGAGCCCCACAGTCTGTGGTTGACTTTAAGAGCGGCTTGAAGACCTTTCTTTTCAACCGAGCATACTCTACCTCCTCATGATTCTACTTTTGATCTTAGCTGATACTGTTATTGATTTTAATTGTTTTATTATTTGTTTTATTGACATTTAATTCTGTTGCACCTTGTAGCACTTTGAGATTTTCATTAATGAAAAGTGCGTTATAAATTGAATTCATTATTATTATTATTATTAGAAGGGTGCACAGTTTTTTTTGTGCTTCTCTGTACTGGCATGTTGAATTAAATCAGCCTAGTGAGCACGTATTTCACACTTGCAAAACCTGCAAAGTGCCTTTGACGCATCTCCCATCTGAGGTCGGATCCATTCTTTAAGTGCGCGCTCTTTCTCCCATTCTTTATTACCGTATATTTTTTCCCATATTTCCCCCACTTGAGCTCATATTAGTGTGGTCTTCACACACAAAAATACACCAATCTTTTATCCTTCTCATCAATGCAAGGAAACTTACAAGAAGTCGTCTGTATTCTGCTCATGCTCTCGTCATTAATTGCTCGTGCTTACGCCAGCCGTACCTGAACGTAACATCCGCCTTGATGTAACATGCGTGGAAGGGGGGCGTGAAAGGACAAACTACCTACGACTCGCATTCATGTTTGACAAAAAAACAAGCCCAAATAAGCGACTCAACGCCTAAAGCAAGCCCAAAAACGTTGCAAGACGGATTTATAAGCGGCTCCAAAAAAAACCTCGCCCAACGTCGCTTGAAATACCGTATTCGCCGTTGTATTATACGCTCTGGTCTATAATACGCTTTGACCAATTATTGGAAATAAACCAGAAAAAACCATATATAATACGCTTCGGTGTTTAATACGCATCTATTATGCGTCACCGTTACGCGACACGTCAGCGTCTCATTTGCCCTGCTTAAAATGGCGGCGACAGAAGCGAGCGAGTATGAAGAACTTCACAAGGAAACACGGTAAAAACTATTATTTCTTTGCGAGAAAAAATATATTTCTTAGCTGACTTTATAGCAGACGGGCTCCTGAGCTTAACGTGAAATCAGCTGGATTTAAAAATCTGCGGTGTGGTTTATGAGTTACGGTATCTTGCTAACAAAAAACAGCTAACCTCACAGCTAAATGCAGCTACATCCAGAGCAGGGGCGGGCAGCGACAGAGTCAGTCCGACCAGAGGAGGCTTGTTTCGGACACATGAGCTAGAAACGGTCTGGAAGTGGCCCTCCTCTTCCTCTTCCTCGCTCTCTGAGTCCTCTGCTGCTGCCCATAGCGCCCGTAGCGGCCGAAACTGGTACTGCACCATTTTTGCCCAAAATGAAAAACAAAGAATCGGAGCGAAAAATGGGTCTAAAAATATGGGAAAAAAATCCATAAATAATACAGTTCGGTGTTTAATACGCAGGACATTCAAATGAGCAAAAAGAACGCGTATTATACACAGACGAATACGGTAAGCGGACTTGGCAACTATGAACATGTCTGCATTGGTTCTTACCAGGAGTCCAACAGATTCTTAAAGCCATTTAGAGAGGTCAAGGTCGAGAGCTTCAGATCTTTTTGTAAGATATTCCAGGAAGCAGGAGCAGATTAGGAGAAGGCCCTTTTGCCAAGTGCAGTTCTCACTGAGGGAACACTGCAGGTAATCATGTCCTGAGAGCGCACGTTGTAGCTGCACTCAAGCAGAGACATGTATGAGGAGCTGAGTCCTCGAGGCTCAACGAGACTAACCTGTATACATAAAGGTTGAATGAAAAGTCTGATTTGGTCAAAATGGCCGTGATGCATTTCCAGATTCCTGGCTTTTTCTGCAACATTTTAATACCTATGGGTTTGCATCCTATTTTCAGCATTTTCTAACGAGGATTTCTTGACATCTTTTGAAAGAGGAAACCTCAAACCGTACCGGTATTTTAATATCAGGATTTCCCAGCTGGAAAGGAAAAAAGCTTTGCATGTACGCGGGGAAAATACTCAAAATGTCTAGATTTTCTGCTCATCCTGAGCCTGGTTCTGCTGGAGGTTTCTTCCTGTTAAAAGGGAGTTTTTCCTTTCCACTGTCTCCTTTGTGCTTGCTCAGGATGGGAGACTGTGACGAAGTGAAGATTCAACCTGATCTGCTGCTTCCTTAGATAGAGAACTTTACTAATTGGCTTTTCTATGTATGTGAATGTTCCTGTTCAGTGCCCTGAGACGACTTCTGTTGCGACTTGGAGCTATAAAAATAAATTGAACTGAATTGATCTCTCTCGTCTCACCTGTTGAAGCTTGTAACGGTTTCAGAGTGGACACAGGTGTCTTGATGGCCTCACAAGTAGCAGGAGAAGAGAAATATGCTGGTGAAGATTCTCAGGAGAAGAGAACAAACACCATTTATTTTAAACTGAACCTGTTTTTGACTGTCTTTGATCCCGTGTCTCTTCTTCGTTTCCCGTCATGAAGGTCTGTGTCAGGTGATCGGCATGTATGACTATGTGGCTCAGAACGACGACGAGCTCGCCTTCCAAAAGGGTCAGGTGATCACGGTGCTCAACAAGGACGACTGTGATTGGTGGAAAGGAGAGCTGAACGGGAGGGAGGGTCTGTTTCCCAGCAACTACGTCAAACTGACCACAGATACTGACCCAAGCACTCAGTGTGAGTACCAGCACACAGACTCACCTGCAGCTTGGATCACATGAAAGAAAACATATTAACACTCTACACACACACACACACACACATCAACCCAGAGCCAGGTGTGGAGATGCTGTCCCACTCTCAGTCTTTGACCCCAGGCTGCTTTCACCTTTCATCTTCATGATCCTTTGGGCCTTTTTGATAACCTCCTTGTCAGCACCACCTCTGGGTGGTGTCTGTGTTTGTTTGTTTGTTTGCTTGTCATGTTTGTGCATGAATTTGTGTGTTTGCATGCATCGATGTTGACACAACTCTTCTCTTTGCATGATTTTCCTCAGCATGATCCACCCTAGATATAGAGTTTCCACAGCAGAGCAATGATGAAATAAAAGACATCATGGCTGCAAATACTGGTAATTAGTTTATTTGTATTTGTGGCAGATGATCAAATGACACTTGGCAATCACAATCTATCAATACAGAAAACAAAACAGAAACTCAAATCATGTTATTATGGAAAAGGATTTGGGCCACGGCACAAAATCTTTGTTATTTTTCCAGAATTCTGACTTTATTCTTAAAATTCTGAGATTAAAGTCAGAATGCTGAGGAAAAAAATAGCCTCAGTCTAGTATTCAGTCTAAAAGTATAAAAATAAAAAGAGCCTTCTGTTATTTAGACTGAAAAAGTCTGCACAAAATATAGATCAACAAAATCCACCACAAAAACTAAAGTGCAGGTGCAGTTTCCCAAAATAACTAAATAAATTGAAGCTTAAGATGTGTTGAGCATAAATGTAACATACAACAAAATATATGTTGCCTTTAAATGAGCTATAACTTCCAGAACATGTAACAAGGTGATCAGCTGACCCTGAAGCTTGTTGGTGTTTCAGCTGTTCCTGCAGGAATTATTCATTTCTCTGACTGATCTGTTTTTGATCACCTGCCTCTTTTCTTGGTCCATGGACTGTGGAACTCAACAGGCACAGCTGAGCTGCGCCTGTTTGTACCGGCAGTTTAGAGCGGGGGGGAAGAGGCAGCATGAGCAATGCCTGCCTTTAGCTTTTTAGCTATATTGCGCACGGCTATCTTAGCGGTGGCGGGTACCCAGTTTGGTTCAGTAGTTTGTCACGCTCGGTTCTGTTAACGGGGTGGGGTGCCCCGCTTGTATAATGGTAGGGGAAACACTGACGTATTTATGTCATGAAATTAGCATATCATGATTTAATTTATTTTCCCAGGCAAGTTTTTTTTTCTGGTATTATCATGAACGATATGATATGGCTATATATATATATACCATGTATATATAATTTTTGTAGTTATTGAAGATTCTTATTCAGTTACTTCAGAGTGCTGACTTGTTGTTAATGCATCATAACAGGCAACTCAGTTTAGTTTTTTTTTATTTTATTGAGCTGATAAACATTGAGTTCAAATATACTTCAAGACATGTTCAAAGTTTTAGTATAACAGTGGTGTAAAACACACAATTTAACTTTACTTGATGCGGCTTAAATCAGGGAAGTTTGGTTTCTTTTGTCTCATAATTGACTTGTCTGGTTCTAATAGACAAAACATTGAAGTGTAGCATTAAGGGTCTTCCTGAGCAGTCTTGTTCAGAAAGAAGATTTTAAACAGACAAAGAAATAAGAAAATTCAGGTGGAGGGCTCAATGGCTGCTGAGAAATACAGCCCTGCATACAACTGGTGCGGTAGAAGAAACCAGTCAGAAATTATTTTTGTTTCTTTTCTTCTAATAAAATAATTATATCAATAATATAATATCCCACCGGGAGGAGACCCAGAGGAAGACCCAGGATACGCTGGAGGGACTATGTTTCTCGGCTGGCCTGGGAACGCCTTGGGATTCCCCCAGAGGAGCTGCTCCAAGTGGCTGGGGAGAGGGAAGTCTGGGCCTCCCTACTTAGGCTGCTACCCCCGCGACCCGACCCCGGATAAGCGGAAGAAAATGGATGGATGGATGAATAATATAATAATTAATAGTTGGTCTGGTTCTGTTCTGGACATCACTGCACGGGCTCAGGAACACTTCCACAGATCATCTACAAATGCTGCTTAAAGCTCTATCAGACAAAGGAGTCATATGTGATCACACCCAGAACCACTGCCGTCTTCTCTGGAGCAGAGCTCATTTGAGGTGAAGTCCAGAACTGTTCTGTTGTCAGATTAATTAAATGTTTTTATAATTTTGTAAAACACAAACACCATCTGCCCTCTGTTCTAATAAGGAGAAGGACCGTCCGGCTTGTTCTCAGACCACAGTTCAAAAGCCTGCCTCTCTGATGGTATGGAGGTTCATCAGTGGCTCTGGCATGGGCAGCTTACACATCTGGAAAGGCTACATCAATGCAGAAGAAATGCAACATCTGCTCCCATTCAGATGAGGTCTTTTTCATGGGAGGTCTTCAGCAAAACAGTGTTGAACTGGTTCCATTGCAGCAGCATGACTGAACTGTTCAAGTCATACGAGCACATTTCCAGATGCTCAACCTCCAGGAGTTCTGTTACATCCATCCTCTAGACATGGAAGGAGTATGGGACATGTGTAAATCTACCAAGAGCAGGCCGTCCTCACAAACTGACTGACCCCACTCTGAGGGAATTCCAAGCTTGAGCCGGTGAGATGAGAGCGACCGAGCATACAACAACTGTTTCCTCAGTTCGTCACCTGCCTGAGCTTTGTAGGAGAGTGGGAACGAGAAAGACACTGTTGAAAAAAATAAAGTTTACTGAAGAACATGTGGAAAACTCCACATCACCAAAAACTCACCGTTTCCTCTGTAAAGCACGGTGGTGGCATCATCATGCTATGGGAATGCTTCTTGACAGCCAACCGTGGACAGCTTGTGAGGATAAAAAGGTCAAACGAATGCCGCAAAAAAAAAAGGGAAGTCCTGGAGGATAGTCTGATGATGTCTGCAAAAGATCTACGGCAAGATAATGACCCGAAGCATCCGGTGAAAACTGTGCCGAACGGATTTAAAGACAAAAAGGTGGATGTTCTGGACTGACCCGGTCACAGCCCAGACTTCAATTCAATGACAAGTTTGTGACACGGCCTGTGACAGAGCTGTGTAAAGAAAAATAGAGAAAAACTTTAGAGTCCAGATGTTCAGGACTGGTTAGGACTGGTCCAAACACACTCTGGGCTGGTTGTAGTAAATTAATATTTTACCTTATATATTTGTATTCAATTAGTATTAATGTTACTTCAACCTTGAGAGGGTGTTTTTTGTCAAATATGACATTTTATAATTTTTAAAGGAGCTCTGGTCCAGAGAAGACGACAGCGGTTCTGGATAGTGTTCACATCTGGCTCCATCTTTGGCTGATAGAGCTTTAAGCATCTTTGTGGATGACACGATGAACTGTGTTTACAGTACATGGCCTGTGGAAGTGCTCCTGGGCCCAGAACAGAACCAGACCTGTTTTTACTGCAATGCTGCCAGAGGAGCGTCGAGTCTCAGAGATTTGTCCTCATTCTTCAGCTCTGTCAAGAATATTATGGACTGTAGATGACAGGAAGGTCAAGATCTGTCCACTTATTTGTTGAAGCTTATTTTAGGCAGTTTGTTGTAGAACCTCTGCACATCTTTACATCTGAGAGCTTCAGTCTCTAAATTGCTTGTTTTACACCCAGTCCTCTTTCTGACCTGCTGACAATTAACCCTTTATTAGCTGCAAAATGCTCCTCCAGCTTTGTTCATTGCACCACTTTCTTTAACAGATGTGTTTTCCCTGTTCTCTCCTTTTAGATGTTACTGCTGTGAACTTTAAATTAAAAAAATCTTATCAACCCCCTAAAAAAATAAGTACAATTTCTTATTTGAAACAGTTTTTGTTTATTAGGTTGTTGTATTGTTAATAAAACGTGGCGTGATGAGATTTACAGTTCTATTTCATCCCTACTGACCGCCAGAGGGCGGTGCTGAAAGCACTGAATCTTCCCTTCGCGCATGCGCTGTTCAGGTGTGACCGGATAAGCAATCAGAGGCTATATAGCCTAGCGTTATCCGTAATTCAGTCCCTTTTTTCTTCTCGCGCGCGTTCGATCCAAGGCTACAGGCCTTAGGATTTTCCTTTTCACCATTGCTGGAGGTCTGACTGCCTGTAGGCCAGAGCAGTGTGTTCACCCTCCGCGGGCCAGAGCAGTGTGTTCACCCTCCGCGGGCCGTGACGGTTTAAACCTTCATCAAGGTATTTCATTTGAGCTACCGTGGCTTCGCCCCTCTCCCAAAATCACAGCATTGGCTACTGTGATTCAACGCTGGTGAGTAGCTTTTGCTTATTTCATGGCTCCGCCGCGTGTGGCGGCTCTGTCCGCCTTGGAAGGAGGCTACCGTGTGGATCACGTAAGTAATCTTTACTCTGCCTTGACTGCGGCTTCTCTATTGCCACTGGTGTGGCTCCATCTGCTTTGGGAGGCAATTTCCACGTGAGGTTCAACACGTGAGTAAGTATTACCTCTACCGAGTCTTATTTACGTAGCCAGCTGTGTTCTGGTCTTGTTTTTCTACTTGACTTCTCAAGTAGAAAAGCGAGCGTTTGCGCACCTTCTATAAATTACTCATACAGTCGCCAACCTCTTCAACGGTTGGGCTGAACTAGCGGTGCTTCTCTGAGTTTGGGCCGTGTTTTTTATTGGTGAAGGCTAGCGTTCCTCACACCCTCTCCCAATTCATTTTTGACAGCCCCACAATGGTTGGGCTGAACTAGTGGTGCTAGTCTGAGTTTGGGCCTTGGTTTTTATTGGTGGAGGCTAGCGCTCCTCACACCCTCTCCCAATTCACTTTCGCCAACCTCACAAACGGTTGGGCTGAGCTAGCGGTGCTACTCTCTTTGAGTTTTGCTCTTGTTTTTTATTGGTAATAATTATATGTGAATGACTTGGTAAATGTGTCAGGACTCCTTAAATGTGTACTTTTCGCTGATGATACCACTTTCTTCTGTTCAGGTGAAGACATAGAACAAATGTTAGAATTGATAAAGACAGAATTTGTCAAAATACAAACTTGGTTTAAAATAAATAAATTATCATTAAATCTAGAAAAAACTAATTACATGATATTCGGTAATAAAAAGAAAACTGTTGATGTTCCACTCAAAATTGAGGATGTTGAGATTTGTAGAGTGAATGAGATGAAGTTTTTGGGTGTTATCATTGATGACAAACTGACATGGAAACAACACATAAATTCTGTAAGAATAAAAATAGCTAAATCGATAGCAGTACTGTACAAAGTCAGAGACCTATTGAATGATAAAGCTCTGTATTTGTTGTATAACACAATCATTGTTCCACACTTAATCTATTGTATTGATGTTTGGGGGAAAGCGTGTAAAACAATCACAAAGCCTATTTTTGTATTACAGAAAAGAGCTGTAAGAATTATCACTAGAAAGCATTACCGTCATCCATCAAGTACATTATTTTATCAACTAAAATTATTGAAGTTCCATGATTTGGTAGACTATAATATTTTATCAGTTATGTATAGAGCTCAAAATAATGCATTACCTTTAAATATCCAAATGCACTTTGTTAAAAGACAAAGTTGTTATAATCTTAAGGGAACAGAGTTGTTTGTAAAACCACAATTCAGAACCAGTTTGAAGGGACGTTCTACCTCAATCCAGGGAATTAGATTATGGAATGGCTTGGAGAATGTAGTTAAAAATGCCAAGTCAATGTTTACATTTAAAAAAATGATCAAAACAAATGTGTTAAAAAAATATATGTGAAATAACGTAATGTGTATTGTATTAGTTAGAAAATTAGAAAGAGTTAGTCATTTTGTACTTAGTTAGAAAATTAAAAAGAGTTAGTAATTTTGTACTGTTGGTTGAAGAATATTATTGTTTAACCTGACTGTTGGAAAAAGTTGGTTGAAGATTATTATTGTTTACATGGTTTGACTACTGTTGTTTAATCTGATTGTTGGAGATAAGGGGCAGATATAATAAGATTTATTCTTCTTTCTGCCACCTTTCATTTTTTTACATTTTGTACACTATCATTATGAGATTGCCTTGTATTGTTTCTTTTGTAAAAAAATGAACAAATTTAATAAACATAAACATAATAATAATAATAATCATTTTATTTAAAAGCGCCTTTCAGGACACCCAAGGACACTTAACAAACCAATACAGTGTAATACAGAGCAAACATTATCAGCGACAAATTGAAATATAAAATACATAAAGGATATAAAATGGAAGATAAAAATACATTTAGTAAAGTTAGTGATAAGCTAGTCTAAAGAGATGGGTTTTCAGGGCAGTCTTGAACAGAGAAAGGGAGGTGGTGTTTCGAAGGTCTGGCGGTAGGGCGTTCCAGAGGTGAGGGGCAGAGCAGGTGAAGGCCCTGCTCCCCATGGTGGAGAGGCGGGCAGAGGGTACATGGAGATGTAGCGAAGAGGAGGATCTGAGAGAGCGTGATGGGATGGGGATTTGGAGGAGGTCAGATAGATAAGGAGGGGCAAGGTTGTGGATAGCTTTGAACGTGAGGAGTAGAATTTTGAAGATGATGCGTGATTTAACCGGGAGCCAGTGGAGCTGCTGCAGGACAGGAGTGATGTGGTTATAGTAGGAGGTTTGAGTGATGACACGGGCAGCTGAGTTCTGGACCATCTGTAACTTGTGGAGAGATTTGTTGGGGAGGCCGTAGAGAAGGGAGTTGCAGTAATCGATACGGGAAGTCACAAGACTGTGCACCAGGATGGCTGTGGAGCGGGGTGTGAGAGAAGGACGGAGACGGTTAATATTACGGAGGTGGAAATAGGCAGACCGAGTAATATTGTTGATGTGTGAAGTGAAGGAGAGAGTGGTGTCGAGGATGACACCGAGGCTCTTGACCTGAGGGGAGGGGGATAGCAGAGAGTTGTTAAGGGGGACGAGAAGATGTTCTGATTTTGAAATAGAGTTTTTGGTACCGACGAGAATGATTTCTGTTTTGTTACTGTTTAGTTGAAGGAAATTGTTAGAAAACCAGTGATTTAGCTCATTGAGACAGTCGGTGAGGATGGAGGGTGGGTGGGTGGAGTTAGGTTTTGATGACAAGTAGAGCTGTGTGTCATCAGCATAACAGTGGAAATGGACGCCGTATTTGCGGAAGATGTGACCTAGAGGAAGGAGGTAAATGATGAAGAGGAGGGGTCCGAGGACAGAGCCTTGGGGGACACCCGTGGAGACAGGGGAAGACTGGGAACGGAAGGATTTAAGCTGAATGAATTGAGTGCGGTCAGAGAGATAGGAGGTGAACCAGTCTAACGGGGTACCTGAGATGCCAATGGAGGTTAGTCTGTTGAGGAGGATAGAATGACAGATGGTGTCGAAGGCAGAACTTAGATCAAGAAGAATGAGGATGGACAGAAGACCAGAGTCAGCAGCAAGAAGAAGGTCGTTAGTGATTTTTACTAGGGCTGTTTCGGTGCTATGGTGGGGGCGAAATCCAGATTGAAACTCTTCATAAATGTTGTTGTTGGACAGGTGAGAGTGAAGTTGACTAGCAACAGTTTTTTCAAGGATCTTGGAGATGAAGGGCAGATTGGAGATCGGACGAAGATTACTGAAGTTGGTGAAGTCAAGACCTGGTTTCTTGATGATGGGGGTGATGGCAGCAGATTTGAAGGCTGTGGGAACAGTGCCAGAGGTTAGGGAGGAGTGGATGATATTAGTGATGATAGGGAGCAGAGACGGGAGACAGGATTTAACAAGAACTGTGGGAAATGGGTCAAGTTGACAGGATGAGGACTTGGACTTGCTGATAATGTCAGCAATGTCATCAGCA
>JBBPBX010025586.1:0-36125 GCA_038048925.1 Garcialebias charrua
GTGGTAAATCTAACGATTACTTCCTGAAAGTTTCACTCAAATCCATTCAGTGATATTTCCATTCTGTGATATTTTGCTAACAGACAGTCAACCTTTCAGTGCTCTCAGAATGTGTTGATCAGTCTCAGCTACTACCTAACCAGATTTGTAGTCCACATTTGTAAAACAGACAAAGTTACAGCCATTTTGGTGCTGTTAATGTCGATTGCAGTGGCCATCTTTGACTGAGTTGTAGATACACTCTGATGATTCTTTGGTGTTCATGAGATATTTTGGTAACAGACTCACACATTAACTAACCAACACACACATATAAGTAAGTAAGTAAGTAAGTAAGTTAGTAAGTAAGTAAGTAAGTAAGTAAGTAAGCTTTATTTATATACGGTAGCACAATTCACAGACATGGGAGTCACAAAGTGCTTTACAAAAAGGGAAAAATAAAATCTTAAAATCACAGAAGCGCTATACAAAAAGGTAACATAACAAACTCTGAAATCAATGAACAAAATTAACCAAAAGCCTGTCTGAAGAGATGAGTCTTAAGACTTTTTTTAAATGCATCAGTTGACTCGGAGCAGCGCATTGTTATAGGGAGAGCGTTCCAGAGCCTCGGGGCCACCACTTGAAATGCTCTATCACCACGAGTTTTAAAATGAGTTCTGGGAATTGACAGCAGTAGCTGATTGGAAGACAGAGTTCTAAGCGGACAAAGAGGCTTCAAAAGGTCCAATATATATTTAGGAGCTTCATCGTGTAGTGCTTTGAAAGTTAATAACAAAATTTTAAAATGAGCCCTAAAATAAATCGGGAGCCAGTGTAGAGAGGCCAGAACCGGAGTGATATGAGCTGTTCTGTGGGTTCTAGTCAAAAGCCTGGCTGCAGCGTTTTGCACAGATTGAAGGGAAGCTATGGAGGATTTACTGATCCCCACTAAAAGGCAGTTACGATAGTCTAAACGAGAAGAAATAAATGCATGGACAATCGTTTCTAATTCTTTATGTGATAAAATAGCTCGTAGCTTCGAAATATTCCTTAAATGATAAAAATAGTTGCAAACTAACAATTTGCAATGATTGTCCATTGACAGAGAGCTGTCAAAGAGAACACCCAGATATCTGAGGCTATTTTTGTTCGCAAGGTTTAAGAACCCAAGATGCTTCTTGATTTCCATGATTTTATCATCAGGAGCAACAATAAGTGTTTCAGTCTTGTTAGCATTTAACTGCAAGTGGTTGTCATTAAGCCATGTTTTAATGTCAGATAGGCAGTTACTGAGTTCAGTCAATTTATAAAATTCAGACAATCGAAATGAACAATATATTTGAATGTCATCGGCATACACATGGGGTAAAATCATTGTTCACCCTCACCACATTCTTTCCTTCTATAGAAAGTTAAATGTTTGTCAAGACTCACACTGACTGTGATGACAGAACGGTTCCACCGTATTAATCCTGGCTCTGCGACGTCTCCGCAGGTCAAGCTGAGGTGTCAGAAAGGAATCCCCGCCTCGCTCCGAGCAAAGTGCTGGCCCTTACTGTGTGGAGCCACCGATCGGATGAGACGAAGCAAAAACCTCTACGAGGCAAGAAATGTTCTCTCAAAATTAGCACCAGCTTTGTTCAAAAGTGTTGGGATGTAAAGAATCCTTTTGACATTTTGCCCTTAAATAAGAATCAGCACATTCTATTAATAATTAAATGCCATTTTAGTGTCTAGACTCCCAGCCAGGTGTGCAGAGCTGGGTGGATATCATTGAGAGAGATCTGGACCGACAGTTCCCCTTCCACGAGATGTTCCTGTCCAAAGATGGACACGGGTTTGTTTTCTTCTCTTCAGTTACTAATTCTACAGGTTGATTAGATTTTTATTCCTTGGATCTTAAAAAAAAAATGAAATGAAATGAAATGAAAGAACTGAAGGTTATCTGTGAGAACTTTGTAGATTTTAAAGAGTTTAAGGAGGCTTTGTGTGTTCTTGTGTGGTCAATCACTGTGGTGTGTGTGCAGACAGCGAGGCTTGTTCAGGGTGTTGAAAGCCTACACTCAGTTCCAGCCAACAGACGGTTACTGCCAGGCTCAAGGGCCCGTGGCTGCGGTGCTGCTCATGAACATGCCCGCTGAGGTAAAGACCAAAAACCTTTTCCTGTCCTGTAGAGTCTCCGGCTGCAAAGTTAATCTCAAAAGCATCATCAGATTATTGATGTTATCAGGCAAGTGAGGCTAAACTTGGATTTTACCTGAGTTTGATAACATGTTCTTGCTACTAACGGCTATACTGTATTTGTTTGTAGATTATTAATTACATGCTGGGTTTTGACTGATATGCAAAAAAAAAACAATACTGACTTAAATGTGAATTTTAGTTTTGAAATTAATAACAGAACAATATTTGAACACATTTATTATAACAATATTGACCATTGCTAAAGAATGACCTGAAGATGGCAGACAGGGGCCTAGTTTTAACAGATTCTTTTCAGATGTGTATTTTTGTGGATATTGCTATAGTACAGTATATTGGTTCTGGGTCATCTATGTTAAATTATAACCTTTTGTTGGTTTTAAAGGCTGCAAATGTAGATACATTTAGACATTCAGGTAAATAAACTTAAAAAGACTTTACAATATTTTACACTAAAAGAATACTAACGATAATACTAACAATACTGAAAGATACAATATTAATGGTACAAAATAATGCAATACTTTTGATACAGTGCAATACTAAAAATACCACATGATACAATATTATTGATGCAATATATATTGTGAGCCAACAGCTTTTTATTTATTCAAAGTAATACTTTTAAATTTAATGACATTGTTTTTATAAAAATACTGGAAATAACATACAAAGCACTGAATAAAAGTCTTCCTTCTGGAATCCAGAAATTAAGTTAAGAGAGAGCAAATATAATTTACAAGGTTTGTTAATATTTGAATAAGCGAACAAGAAAAGTAAAGTAAAATCTAGATGTATTTCAGTTATCGGGGTCAAACTGTGGAATGAACTGAATGATGATCTCAAATTGCGTGCTTTGTTGGTGAGCTTTAAAAGAGCCTTAAAATATAAAATTATAAAAGCTTATGGAGATGTTATGTATAGATGTGTATACAGTACTTGTATGTATTGTGTAACCATGCATGTATGTAATGTGAGTATGTGTCTGTATCATATACATGCATATTTAAATAGAGAGTAAATGTTTGTATGTGCACATATGTATACATGTATATGTGGACAGTAGATATTTGTCATGTGCTGAGTTTATGAATAGGGTAGGCAAGTACAAGCCTTGGCTTCAGCTATTCCTTTTTTTGGTAAATGATTGATTTACCATTTTATATTGTTTTCCTTTTGTTTGTAATGTTTTTAATTTACCAAATTTACCAAAATAAAGTTGAGTTGAGTTTGAATATGATACAATACCAAACGAAACAATACTAATGATACAGTTTGTATAATACAATACTTTTGACACAATATAATACTAACAATACAATATATATTATGAATACACTATGATATAATACTAAACAATACTAACAATACATGATACAATATTATTGATACAATATGATACATACAACACTAAATGATACAATACAATGATACACAGTAAATTACAAGTTACTTTATTGTCCATTTGTAGCAAAGTATTTTGGACTTATTACTATCTAAAATAAAAGCGACTGCTCTATTTTTGTGTGTTTTTGAGCACAAAATACTCATAAATGTCCTACAGTGGGGTGGGCAACTATTTTTTCCCAAGTCCAAAATCAAAATATTTAAAGCAATAGAAGCACTGCTTAAAGAATTTGCCATTTATTAAGACACCATACAATATATATAATATATATAATATATACAGTATATATATATATATATATATATAATATACTGTATATAATATACTGTATACTGTATAATATATATAGATATAGATATGTGTATATATTTTAAAAAAAAAGTTTTTTCAGGCTTTTTTGTGGTTGTAGCATAGGCATGCTCAACAAAAATATGTCCCTCAAATACACTGTAGAAATATAAGAAATACTTTCTTTAAAATGGGTCTTGTAACAGTAGACTAAATAAGGGGGAGAAAAAGTTACAGTATATATTTCAGTCTACCGGTAATTCTAGAAACACAATTCTAGCCTTATTCTAAAAGTTTTTATGTATTGATCCAAGATGTTTAATTTAACTCCCTTCATCAACTTTTTAAAAAGTTTTCTTTTCAATTAAAGAGTTCTGGGGCCGGATGGAGATTATCCATAGGCCAATTTTGGCCCTCAGGCTGTACATTACCCACATCTGTCCTAAAGAAAACTTTTTTTTTTAATGTGTCCCATCACTGGCACTGCACCTAACACAAGAACTTCACAAGATTTTGCCTAAGCAGAAATATTGCCATATCTTGCCGACATCCCATACCTGATGATGCTCTTCAGATAAGACCAATAAAAGAAAATTCAACACTATTTTCTGATTAATATTTGTATTAATTCTAAATCTATCGGCTTACACATATATCTGGGCCATGATGAGTTTGATACAGGTCTGATCATTTATACTGAATCCTGTTTCCAGGAAGCGTTCTGGTGTTTAGTTCAGATCAGTGAGCAGTACCTGCCTGGATACTACAGCTCTCTGCTGGTGAGCACACACCTTTTCACACAGTTACAGTTTACACACACACTGGTAAATTCAGTCTGGAGGCGGTTGGGTTGATTTGTGGCCAGCTTTTGCCAAAAATAGTCCCAGAGACGAATAGTTGTGGTGTGTCACTCTGAGGCTGCAGCGGTGTGTCGTGTCGTGTAGGAGGGAGTACTGTTCGATGCCACCATCCTGACCTGGGTTCTGAAAAAGACGTGTCCAGCTGCACACAAACATCTGCTGCAGTTCGGAGTGGAGCCGCTCATGTTCGCCACCGACTGGCTGATGTGTCTGTTCACGCGACACCTGCCCTTCAACACACTCGTCCGTGTCTGGGACCTGTTCTTCTGCTCTGGTGCGTCAGCTTCTTCTTCTACGGGTCAAAAGTGACGAGACGATGACATCGACGCAGTAGTTCTGCTCGACTGTGTTCTTGTGCCAGACCGAGGCAGATTCGTCTTCAGCAGCTTCGTGTTCTGTTGCGCAGGTGTGCGAGTGCTGCTCCAGGTAGCGGTGGTGCTGGTCCGTCGGGTCCTGGGCCGGGCCGAGCAGCGGAAAGAGTGTCTGGGCCAGATGGAGACCCTGGAGAGGTTGAGAAGTGTGAAGGCTCAGGTCCAAGATGAAGATGATGCCTTCATAGCCGAGGTAAGTTTAACAAAAATGTTTTAGAAGGAAATTTGCATTAAGATGTAATAAAAAATAAAAACTTAAACATAAAACATGTTTTAATTCAAAACCTTCCAGTCGTTTGGTCAACATGACACTACTCTGCCAAGAAGAATATTTTAAATGAAACAAAGCACCATTTCAAAGCAGATGTAAACACGCACAGATTTAAGGAAAATGTGAATCAGTCAGACCAGAAGTAAATCTAGAGATGCTTTCTCATTATTCTTTCATTGTGTTCAGTCCAAAGTTTCTGCAAATTCACTAAAAAACTATTTATTTTGATTTTGAAGTTCATAGATAAATACAATTTCCCTATGGGACTCAATAAAAACATTTCTTTTTCTATTTCTATTCCAAAGATACCTGAAATCACCTTTTCCCTGTGGTTTATTATCTCTGAACAAATCAAAGTGCTGTTTCAGTATTAATTTTGGTTCTGAACAGTTAAGAGAACAGCAGAATGTCATTAAAGATGATCAGATTGCAGAGTTTGTGAATTTGAAATGTGTCAATTTATTTTAGGCTGATTCTGGTTTCATCATAAGTTATGTTTTTCTAATTTATGACTAAATTTAAATTTGAGTAAGTGTTCAGAATGCTATATTGTCAATAAAAATCTTTCACCCCCAAAACAAAAACAGAATTTTAACCTGCCAATGATAATCTTAGTTTTTTTCTGAAATGCAGTAATGTTTAACAAAAACATCTGCCTGTTTAAATTTTTTTATAAAGATACAGTATGTGTGATGTTTTTACTGCTTGCACCATACAGAAGTAGCACTCTTAACTTCACTACATAAATAATTGATAAATTAATATTTTTTATATAAATTTCATGATTTATGAAAATAAAATCCACCTGAAAAGTATTTTAAATCTTTTATAAACTGCATTATGTACAACTTTTCTATTTTTGTTGTTGCAAATTAAAACGTGAAAGGGTACTGTTTTTTCCGGCATATAAGTCACACATTTTTGCATACATTTTCAAGTCCTGAGACTTAAGCCTGGAATACACTTGAGCGTACATGAAGTACGCCACTGTACGCGCGCATTTTGTGCGCATGCTTTCGCTGCTATAGCTCGGCTTTTATCAGCTTTCAAACGCTCGCGTTCTCGCTCCAGATCCTTGTTGTAATATGAGCAGCTGCGCGCGGAGGGGACTCAACTGAGCTCGCTGATTGGTCACTTGCTGACACGCCTACTGAAATGATTGACAGCTTTCAGTCAGCTCATGAGCAGCTCGCTGAAGAAAGCTGCGGTGTTCTGATGCGGTGTTTCTACTATATATGTTATAAAAAGTTATCTCAGAAATAAAAATAATAACAGGGAGCGCTTTTCCTGCAGCACACAGTCCACCAGGGAATATTTAAAACATCGCGCACCCAGGTAGGACCTGAATTCATTCATTTCAGTCATCGAGTGAACGGAGGAAGAAGCGGTTACTTGACTTTAGGCAAAAAAACAAAAGAAAAGGCCCGATCAGCGATAAAGAAGGGGAATTTATTTCATTTGTGTAACATACAAAACAGTCCGGCGCCGGGGAAGTTTATGGTCAGACACCGCGCAAGCGTCCGCGGTCGTTAAAAAAAAGCTTTGCGCGTACATGCCCTGAGGGGCTACGCGGGGCTACACTTTTGCCTTGACGTACGTACGTGGCGTATAGGCGTATTGCTTGTACGCTCAAGTATATTTCAGGCTTTATGCAGCAAAGCGACTAATATAAGTTTCCCCCCCATATTTATAACCCAATTTTTAGCTGAGATCTGACGATTTCCTTCATTAAGCATTACCATTTGCAGCCACTAGAGAGCCATCAAATATTATTGCAAGCCAAGTGACTCATTAATAGGTAAAAGTGGCTATTAATGAGACACTTGGCTTGCCAAAGAAGCCACATTTGTCTCGCTCCGTAACTCCTGGAGCAAACATCAAATCAACTGCATTCGTGGGCAGCACGGTGGCACAACTGGTAGAGCTGCTGCCTCTCAGCGAGCAGGTCCCCGGTTCAAATCCCGGTCCGGGGGCCTTTCTGGGTGGAGTTTGCATGTTCTCTCCGTGCATGCGTGGGTTTTCTCCGGGTGCTCCGGTTTCCTCCCACAGTCCAAAAACATGCATGTTAGGCTGATTGGTAACTCTAAATTGACCCTGGGTGTGAGTGAGACAGGTCCCTCTTGTAAATGAGTCCCCGTGGCTCAACGAGGCTAGCCTGTATAAATAAAGGTTGAATGAATGAATGAATGAATGAATTTCGCCGCGCCGCCCGGGCAAAACGCAGCTGATTTGACCATTAAAGTGCATTTATTAAGGAAAAGTTCAACTGAAACACACCTTTGCTATAATTTCGAGCAAACAAATAATTGTTTTTAAGTGCTAATCTTGTTAAATTCTTGTTAAAGTCCTCCCGTGTGCGCTCCCGCGGCTGCCATTTTGGCACCCAATCGATTTTTGGCACAACACCGGACCACATTTCCGGGTGGTCAGCAGTGAGGCATAACAAATGCACCGCGTCAGCGTAAACACATAATAAATGCGACTTATACGGCGAAAGGACTTGTGTTTTTTGAAAAATAAATTTTTGGACTGATGACTGATTTGGACTTAAATGCCGGAGCGACTTGTACGATGGAAAATTTGGTAGTTTTTGTCGGGAAAAGCAACGCCCGCATGCCTCAATGACTATCGCCCAGTAGCACTCACCCCCATCCTGATGAAGTGCTTTGAACGGCTAGTCATGAAAAGCATCACATCTGTCCTCCCTGCCTCCCTGGATCCCTTCCAATTTGCATACCGACCTAATCGCTCAACCGACGATGCCATCTCCTCTGCCCTCCACACAGCTCTCACACATCTGGACACGAAGGACTCTTATGTTAGAATGCTGTTCATCGACTTCAGCTCGGCATTCAACACCATCATCCCCCAACAGCTCATCCATAAACTGGACAGTCTGGGGCTGAACACCTCAATGTGTAACTGGCTGCTAGACTTCCTGACCGGGAGACCACAGACAGTACGGATCGGGAGTAACACATCTAGCACCATCACATTGAACACAGGGGCCCCACAAGGATGTGTGCTGAGCCCCCTTCTATTCACCCTGCTAACACACGACTGCACACCATCGTACAGCTCCAACCACTTCATCAAGTTTGCGGACGACACAACAGTGGTAGGTCTCATCAGCAACAACGATGAGACGGACTACAGGAACGAGGTGAGCCGCTTGGCCTTGTGGTGCGGACACAACAATCTCACTCTCAACGTGGAGAAGACAAAGGAGATTGTCGTGGACTTCAGGAAGAGGGATGCACAACATGCCCCTCTGACCATCAACAGCACCGCAGTGGAGAGAGTGGACAGCACCAAGTTCCTGGGAGTGCACGTCTCAAAGGACCTGTCCTGGAGCAGGAACACTGCAGCACTGGCGAAGAAGGCTCACCAGCGCCTCTACTTTCTCCGCAAGCTGAAAAGGGCTGGAGCTTCAACCTCCATCATGTGCACCTTCTACAGAGGTGCCATAGAAAGTGTCCTGACCAGCTGCATCACTGTGTGGTTTGGTGCATGCACTGCATCCTGCCGCAAGAGCCTCCAGCGCATCGTGAAAGCAGCTGAGAAGATCGTCGGCACCTCCTTGCCCTCACTGCAGGACTTACACAGCAAACGCCTCACTCGGAAAGCCCACCGCATGGCAGGTGATCCCACACACCCACTACACAGCCGCTTTAGACTGCTGCCATCAGGGAGGAGACTGAGGAGTCTCCAGGCTCGTACCAGCAGACTGAGAGACAGCTCTGTTCATCAGGCAGTCAGAATGCTAAACACTCTGCCTGCTCTGCCTCCCCTCCCATTTGAACTGCCTTAACACAAAAAACTTTCTCACACATTACCACTCAACACAAAGTTTTTAACACTGGACTCTGTGTCATCAAACGGGTTATTCACTAAACTCTCGGTCATGTGTTCATTCAGTTTGCACTACTTCTCATATTTGCACTAATGTTTGTATTACATTACTGCCTATAGTCATACTACTGTTTACATTCACTGTTTACATTTATTAATACTGTTTACATTTATTACTACTGTTTACATTTACACTACTTTTATCTACACTACTGCAGATACATATACAGCATTCTCTGACTAGCCTTATCTAAGGATGCCAAATGTGCCTTATGTGCCTCACTGCATATGCCACTTTGCCTCTATACCAACATCAACTACCTCATACATATACTGTGTACATTAACTTATATGCTGCTGTGCCACTCTTTGCAAATGTCAATGCTAGAACCTTCAGTTTATTTTATAGATATACTTTTTATACTACTATGCAAAAACTCAGGACAGTATTACACTTTTATTATTTCATTTTATGCTTATGTTCATTGGGTGTTTGGTGTTTTAGGGGTGTTTGGTGTTTCAGTGTTGGTGTTAATTTTCATACTTTTATACTATTATGAAAAAACTCAGGACAGTGTTACACTTTTTTACTATTTTATGCTTATGTGTATTAAATGTTTTAGTGTTTAGATGGTTACTGTTGCACCGAGGGACTGAGAGAAATGCAATTTCGGTCCTGTGTATGTCCTGTACATATTGCAGTTCTGACAATAAAGTTGACTTTGACTTATTTAGTAGTTTTTCCCATTTTTGAACAAAATGTTTAAACGGTTAAACTAAAACCACTCCTCTCACTGCAGGTGTGTTCAGTGCCGCTCTCGGCAAAAGACCTGGAGAAACGGACGGAGAAGGAGTTTGGAAAGTGGAGGAAAGACAAACCCATGTCCACTTTTGACCCCAGGGGTCGCTGCCAAGGATACCAGATGGCGTGGGCGAGAGCTCGGCAGAAAGAAGAAGAATGGGAGAGGAACGAGAGAGAAAAAGGGAACCTGTCCGTCCCTCTCGAGCGCTCCGCCTCGACTCTGTCGTTGTCGCCGTCCCTCCTTCAGAAGAGGTGGAAGATAGGAGGAAAATTCAACACGAGCAACTCAGAAAGACGCAACAAAGTTGTGAGGCATGTTTCAATGGGAGCCAAAGATGACTGCAGGAACTGGGCTGGTGTAGATTTTAGGAAGGTACAGGACGTCCAGGAGGAGGAAGACATCCAGGAGGGACACAAAATGAAGACGGAGTTAAAAGAAAAAGAATCAGAAGAACGTTTAGGAGAACCCAAAGTCAAAAACACAGCAAGAAAGCACGGAGAAGAAACAGTCGCAGTTAAAGAACAGACTGAAAAACACTGTGAGACGAAAGAAAGGCTGAAGGACGAGAACAGATCAAAAACTCCAGAAGAACAAAATCACAAAAACATCAACAAGGAGAGTGAGAGAACTGGAACGAACGAGACAGAGAAGACAGGAGAGAACGATCATTCGTCTGTGGAGAATGACCACACAGAGACAGAGAGAGAAGACAGGACAAAGACACAGAAGGAAGATACAACAAAGACAGAGACACAGAAAGAAGACACAACAAAGACACAGAAGGAAGATACAACAAAGACAGAGACACAGAAGGAAGACACAACAAAGACAGAGACACAGAGAGAAGACAGGACAAAGACACAGAAGGAAGACAAAACAAAGACAGAGACACAGAGGGAGGACACAACAAACACAGAGACACAGAAAGAAGACAAGACAGAGACACAGAGGGAGGACACAACAAACACAGAGACACAGAAAGAAGACAAGACAGAGACACAGAGGGAAGACACAACAAACACAGAGACACAGAAAGAAGACACAACAAACACAGAGACACAGAAAGAAGACAAGACAGAGACACAGAGGGAGGACACAACAAACACAGAGACACAGAAAGAAGACAAGACAGAGACACAGAGGGAGGACACAACAAACAAAGAGACACAGAAAGAAGACACAACAAACACAGAGACACAGAAAGAAGACACAACAAAGACAGAGACACAGAGAGAAGACACAACAAAGACAGAGACACAGATAGAAGACAAGACAGAGACACAGAGAGAAGACAAGACAAAGACAGAGACACAGAGAGAAGACAAGACAGAGACACAGAGAGAAGACAAGACAAAGACAGAGACACAGAGAGAAGACAAGACAAAGACAGAGACACAGAGAGAAGACAAGACAAAGACAGAGACACAGAGGGAAGACAAGACAGAGACACAGAGGGAGGAAACAACAAAGACAGAGACACAGAGAGAAGACAAGACAGAGACACAGAGGGAGGACACAACAAAGACAGAGACACATATAGAAGACAAGACAGAGACACAGAGAGAAGACACAACAAAGACAGAGACACAGAGAGAAGACAAGACAGAGACACAGAGGGAGGACACAACAAAGACAGAGACACAGAGAGAAGACAAGACAGAGACACAGAGAGAAGACAAGACAGAGACACAGAGGGAGGACACAACAAAGACAGAGACACAGAGAGAAGACAAGACAGAGACACAGAGGGAGGACACAACAAATACAGAGACACAGAAAGAAGACACAACAGAGACACAGAGAGAAGACACAACAAAGACAGAGACACAGAGAGAAGACAAGACAGAGACACAGAGGGAGGACACAACAAATACAGAGACACAGAGAGAAGACACAACAAAGACAGAGACACAGAGAGAAGACACAACAAAGACAGAGACACAGAGAGAAGACACAACAAAGACAGAGACACAGAGAGAAGACAAGACAGAGACACAGAGGGAAGACAAGACAGAGACACAGAGGGAAGACAAGACAGAGACACAGAGAGAAGACACAACAAAGACAGAGACACAGAGGGAGGACACAACAAAGACAGAGACACAGAGGGAGGACACAACAAAGACAGAGACACAGAGGGAGGACACAACAAAGACAGAGACACAGAGAGAAGACAAGACAGAGACACAGAGGGAGGACACAACAAAGACAGAGACACATATAGAAGACAAGACAGAGACACAGAGAGAAGACACAACAAAGACAGAGACACAGAGAGAAGACAAGACAGAGACACAGAGGGAGGACACAACAAAGACAGAGACACAGAGAGAAGACAAGACAGAGACACAGAGAGAAGACAAGACAGAGACACAGAGGGAGGACACAACAAAGACAGAGACACAGAGAGAAGACAAGACAGAGACACAGAGGGAGGACACAACAAATACAGAGACACAGAGAGAAGACACAACAAAGACAGAGACACAGAGAGAAGACAAGACAGAGACACAGAGAGAGGACACAACAAAGACAGAGACACAGAGAGAAGACACAACAAAGACAGAGACACAGAGAGAAGACACAACAAAGACAGAGACACAGAGAGAAGACACAACAAAGACAGAGACACAGAGAGAAGACAAGACAGAGACACAGAGGAGAAGACAAGACAGAGACACAGAGGGAAGACAAGACAGAGACACAGAGGGAAGACAAGACAAAGACACAGACAGAAGACAAAACAAGACAGAGACACAGAGGGAGGACACAACAAAGACAGAGACACAGAGGGAGGACACAACAAAGACAGAGACACAGAGGGAGGACACAACAAAGACAGAGACACAGAGAGAAGACAAGACAGAGACACAGAGGGAAGACAAGACAGAGACACAGAGGGAGGACACAACAAAGACAGAGACACAGAGGGAGGACACAACAAAGACAGAGACACAGAGAGAAGACAAGACAGAGACACAGAGGGAAGACAAGACAGAGACACAGACGAAGGACACAACAAAGACAGAGACACAGAGAGAAGACAAGACAGAGACCCAAGCCTTCAGAGAGGAGACAGTCCAACAAGCTGACATGAAGCCAGAGGGTGGAGAAACTAAAACCACGGCAGAGACGAAGGTGGACATGACCACAGACGTCCCTGACACGACAAATGAGATCAACCTGGACCAAGACCAGGATCTAAAAACTGTCCCACAGCAGGACGTGATCGCAGACACACAGCAGGACACGCCTGATGAGACACACCAGGACACAGAGTCCAACGCACAAATGAAGACAGAAAGTCATGGAGCGGTAAAACACGCAGCCACGCAGGACCGAGTGGACGTGGAGACAACACACACAGACCCCGGGACACAAACACTGTGTCCACTCACCACCAACACGTCCAATGAGACGGTCGGGCCAGGACACACAGAGACACGTGCTGGTGCTCCAACCGACGTACAGGACGCACAGGTGAGAGCTGAGACGAGCGACTGTGCAACACCTGCAGGGAAGGAGGAGTCAACACAAAGTCAGGCGCAGGACGAGGAGCGCTCCGTACAGATGTTCACCTCTGAACAGCTGGCGGGTCCGGCCAGAGCTGCGGAGGACGTGGACATCTCCGAGAAGGTTCAAGGGAACCCAGCAGGACAGGCTTTTACTGACGGAGACTCTCCAGCTGCTCAAGGGCAGGGTCAGGCCTCTGGGCGTCGGAGCAGCCGATCCTCTGGGGAGTTCTGCGTACGCAAGTCGTCCAGCTCCAGGATAACACGCAGGCTGTCTGAAGACCTCTTCGTCTCGCCTCAGAAAACCAGCCGACCCGAAGAAGTGACGACGACTCAAGCTGCTCCCGACGAGACTCGGACCGCGACGCAGCCGGAGCTGCAGGTCGGCGCGTCCAAACGCTTCGGCCTTTTCCGCAAACTGAAGGGAGAGCAGGCTCAGAGAGGCAAGGCGAAGAGGGAACGCACGATGCAGGTGCCCAAGATCCTCATTCAGGACTTCAGCGACATGACGGGGGCGGAGGAGACGCCGGCCGAGGCGAAAGAAGAGGACAAACTGAGCTCCCGCGAGAGGAGGAGGCGGCGGAGGGAGCAGGAGAGGAAGGAGAAAGAGGAAGAGAGGTTGAAAAAGAAGAAAGAGAAGGAGCTGGAGAGGAAGAAGAAGCAACATCAGAGAAGAGGGACAAGTCTTCTGGAGAAGAACGAGAAAGACGACGAGACTCATCCTGCAAAGACCGGCTCACAGACGCTTCCATCCTCTGCTTCTTACACCCAGTCTTACTTTTGACTACCGTATTTTCTGGAATATAGGTCGCACCGGAATATAGGTCACTTTGGCCAATTATTGCCAAAAAATTGGAAAAATCCATAAATGGGTCGCACCTACGTCACATCCTATAGCAGCGAACAGACCTGCATGCACCGGTATTTTAATTTTAGCAGGATAAACACCTAAAAAATATATATTTGTTAGCTGACATTATTGTAAGAGCCATAAATAGGTTGCACCTAAATATAGGTCGCAGGGCATGCAAAATAGACAAAAAGCCGCAACCTATATTCCGGAAAATACGGTAACTTTCTTAAGCGGAACGTGTTTGAGCTCCACGTTGGTTTACGCTTTTAAGATGTAAATAAATAATCAAATGTTTTTGCGTAGCATGAAAAACAAGTTTATTTCCTGGGGTTCGATCTTATTACTGCATCAAACAGAAACAAAGAAGTGCTTCCTGTTTGGTTTGACGTAATCGCAGTTTCACCAAGAGTCCTTTACAGTACTCAGAATAAAATATAAAACACCAGCCTCTGCGTGTTCAACCAGGTCCATTTAACAGATGGTCCAGCTGGGACGACACGTCCATTCCAGGTGTTGTGGTGGAACCGTGCTCCCACATCCACCCCGTCTCAGGTCGGTCCACGTCTCTGTCGCCGTCACTCTGCTTCGTCCTCGCTGTCGCTGGCCAGCACTTCCTGCGTGTGCACCGGCTGCGTGCTCGTCTGAGAGGACGGAGGAATTACTGCTCCAAAGAAGAGGGAGCGGAACTGTCGAGAGGACAACAAACCAGAAAGTTCATCTAAACGGTCAAAAAACAACAACTTTGAAACCTTTAATGCTTTATGTAATAATTAAACAGCCAGGTTTATTGAAGCGGGGTTCTGTGGACAGGGTAGGAACAATTACTATCTCACCTGCTGTACATAGCTATTTAAAATGACTGTCTTCAAAAGTATTTTTGTTGTTTTCAGACATGTTAAATGGGATCTGTGTGTGCGCATATCTTTGGATATGTGTACTGTATATGTTTAGGCCTTGACACGTCTGTAATGAATCAATTAAATAAATAATCAAGCAATCATAATAAATAACAATAATAAAATAATAATAAATAATCAACCAATTAAATAAATAAATAAAAATAAGCGTTTTGCCTATAACCCTTATAATTTCCTTTAAAACCGTCCATTTTGCTCTGCTGTCTGCCATAGCACCTGGAAATCCCTTTGTATAATGTACTGTCATTTAGATTCCCCCATTTTTTATTCTGGAGTTTCTGATGACATCATTTTAAAATAGTGTTTTTAAACCGGCATTCTTGTAAACAAATCAGCTTGTTGCCAGGTGATAAATCACCAAATTTCAACAAACTACGTATCAACTTGAAACTTTTGAGATGGAGAGTTTAAAAATAATCTTAATTTTTTTTAAAATAAATTGTATCCCAATGTTCTTAGAAACAATTTATTTTGCGCCTATCAGGTTGGGAGTTAATTATCTTACATTGGTTCAGCTACCGGTAATTTAAACATTTTCATGGCATAGCATAAATAATCGAGCATTGCACAATGAAAATAGTATTTTTAACTACTAGCTTTGACTTTTAATGTTTTTAGTGTTTAATTTAAGTCATTCACATTTAATATTACACATTTTAAATAATGTTTACAATTTCTGGACTATATTTCGCCTAAAAGATAAAAAAATAATAAAGGGCCATAACGCCTCATTTGGTAAAAACTACATCAACCTTTTTATTGGGTGGTCTGTCTGGATCTTCCTCTTCCTTCTCCTCCTCCTCCTCACTGTGCTTTCTCGTCTTGTGATCAGCTGTTGGAGACTCTCTGAAAGCAGCTACCGATGGAGCAGGTGGGTCTGCAGCAGACGGACCTGGTACAACGCTGGTATCCATGGCGATGAGGTAGGCGTCGATGTCGTCGTTCATGAAGTCATCGAGAGGCGGCGGCTCTGCACGAGCTCTGAGGAGTCGGATAGATCAATGAGAGAGGAATGATAAAAACATCTGTGTTTACCTCTCGCTGACCCATGACCGTGAACATAAAGATGGCCTGTCCTCACCAAGTGTCACGCAATACACAACAGGAGTTCCTGTGATTTAAGATTTGTCTTTTTATGCCTCTTGTAGTTCAATATTAGCTGTATTACCTTTATTTACTACCAGCTTTTTAGCTACAAACTTTCCAAACTACCTTCTCCAAATTATTATTGCCATGAAACTTGGGAAATTGTGCCTGTACCTGTCTGTTAGCAAAATATTTCATGAACTGCTTCTACTAATCCACTTTAGCCAACACACAAAAAACAAGGCTACAACTCAGTCAATCTTAAAGACAATGACCTAAAGTTTGCTGTTGTAGTTGCAGAGTCATCCCAAACACATACCTCCACAGAGCACATGATGTCTTGTTTAAAAGTTTTACATGCAAAAGGACAGGGATATGCATTCCTTCAAGGAATGTTGCTTTTGCTGGTGTTTGTGTTCATTTGGCAGAAAAAGAGAGTACAAATATGCTGTGAAGTTTGGCTTAGTGAAAAGACAATTAAAACGTCAACAAAGGACGAGCTAAAGTCCAGATACGAGGCGCCGACACCACAAAGGACTGGCCGAAGCCAGAGTTTATGATGGCCGCCACTCGTGCTGCTGACAAACGGGGTGCCAACGAAAACTGTGCAACTATTAGATGAAGGAGGGACACAAGAGGATGCAGAGGACAGAGAGATGGATGGCTCGTTATGGAGACCCCTGAAGAGGGAGAAAACAAAGGTGAAGACAACAAAAAGGAAAGAAGATGAAGACAACAAGCTTTAAAGCGTCTCTGACATGATTTTGTAACTATGCATAAAACTGCCCAACATAAATATCTTGTATCATTCAGCTATGTTCGTTTTTGCAAACAAACTTATAAATATATTTAATTTTGATTTTAAAGTGATTTTAAACTTCGCGCCGTGTTTATTCACAGGAAATCCGATTACACGCGAATGCAACATCTGTGACGTAGTATCGGGCAGAGCCTGAGGCAGTCTGCGTCTGTCTGGAGATCGCCTTTTTTTTACTTGAAAAATGCCGGTACGTTGTGTCGCATTTGGGTGTTCTAATATAATCAGTGAACAAGTGAGCCTTTTCATTTTCCCAAAAAAAGAAATACTTCGTCAAGAATGGAATAAATAAAGCTGCCCCCCCCACTCGGAGCCCCCTCGCTTCCTGATAAGGTAAAATTCAAATAAATATGGGTACAGAACTAAATTAGAACCTGCTGTTTCTTGTTCATCTAACTTTCTGCTTCAACAAACTGAAGACAAGTAGCTCAAATCTTCACTTAGATTGATAAATTAGTCGGGTTTTAAATTGTCCGACATTAATATGTAAAAGCATACCAGAGCCCTCTGCCCGATACTACGTCACAGATGTTGCATTCGCGTGTAATCAGATTTCCCGTGATTAAACACGGCGCAAAGTTTAAAATCACTTTAAAATCAAAATTAAATATATTTATAAGTTTGTTTGCAAAAAACAAACATAGCTGAATGATACAAGATATTTATGTTGGGCAATTTTATGCATTGTTACAAAATCATGTCACAGACGCTTTAAAGACCAACAGCAGCTATCTTTCAATCAAACAAAAAGCAGTGCCAAAGTTGGAGAATCTAAATCGTCTGTTAGTTTAATAAATCTAACCAGCTAAACAAAACAATCAGAACCTTCTCAAATACAGTAGTCCCTCGCTACTTGTGGGTCGACTTTTCGGACTCGCTCTCTTGCGGTTTTTCAAAGTAAGATTGAACACGAGGAAACATTTTTTTGTACATGACACATGATTATCAACTTCATATTATTCACGTGATTGAGACAATACAGGATACTGTGCAGTAAACAAAAAATAACACATTTAGCAAAGACGCCACCATTTTGTAGTTTTCTTTCAGAAGCCTACACTGTATCCCCGCTCATAAGGACTACATTTCCCAGAAGCCAACAGTGCCTCGCCCAGAAGCACCATTGTTTCTGCTGAACTACACAGTACAAGAGGGAAAGTTTTGATCTGATTCTAAACAGTTAGTCCTTTACAGTGACTTCGGCTGCAAGCGGATGCAGAGAGCTGCACAAAACCCACCTGGAACAGGACCAGAACCGAACCTCTAGACTCATCTATGAATCTGAGAGCTCGTAGCTGGCCCACGCGGACTTCCGAGCGGGGATGTGCTGCTGTAGGTTCGGCTTCTCTCTGGAGCCCAACGGGACTTTTTTTTTCATCCAAATTTTGACTCAGTTTGGTCCCGTGCTGGCCACCTGAAGGTCCACCCCCCCATCACCACAGAATGTGCTTCGGCGCTCAAGAGCTGCACAGAACTGGACCAAAACCAGAGCAGAAACAGAACTCCAGACCCATCGGCAAATCCAAGAGCTGGTAGCTGGCCCACGAGGACTTCAGAGTGGGGACGCACCGCCGTAGGTCTGGCACTCCCTCCAGAGCCCGTCGCCACTACCCTGAGCCAAAGAGCCAACCAGAACCAGCAGGGTAGGTCCACCGAACAGGAACCAAGTTGGAGCGGAACTGAGCCGCTGCTGTTCTGCAGAGCTGTCAAGTAACATTTTGTAGCTACATATACGTATGTTGTTAAAATGACGTAGGTTTAAGAACATGGCAAGAGTGTGGGAAGGGTTTAAATATAAATACTAAAATAAATATAATATTGCTGCTTTGCAGATTTTCACTTATTGCTGGGGGTCTGGAACGTAACCCCGCAATAAACGAGGGACTACAGTGGTTGAGATTAAATGATGAGGTTTGATGATAACATCCACCAGGTGGAGCACGGAGGACTTCCTGCCTGAGACTGAAACAGTTACAGCTTTGGCTGAAACACTTTTCAACTGATGTTTAACTTTTGAAGAAAAAAAATGTAGTTTGTCAAAAGTGTTTCCCACTTTTTAATCATTTAGGAGCATTTTCTCATCAATCAAATTGTTTGTGTGGTTTCTTCATGTTACTATCATCCTCCTTTTACAACTTCCCGTTGTTTTGAACAAACTTACATGTTTTTATTGCTTGTTTCATCCTGTGTGAAGCATGTTGTGCTGCAATAAAAATATCTGACTGATCCATTTGTTTCATTTACCCTCCACTGTCGTTTTTCTGGACGTTGTGATCATCAGACAGTGTGGCCAGCACAAAGTTCCCCTCCAGGACGCTGTCCGTCACCGAGAGCACCACGGGGCTGACACACAAACACACAAAACGCACACGTCAGCACCAGAAACCGGATCACGTGTTCTAGGACGCGAGAATGTGCTCGCTCACCTGCCGGGCTCGTCGAAGTACACAGAAACAGGGAGGCCAGTGGACTCAGCAAACACCAGCAAACCCTGAAAACACAAGTATTAGTTAATCTAATCATGAATTGATTACCGTAAATCTCTTATTATATGAAGTAATCTTTCTGTTGGTCTCACCCGCAGTTCCTTTAAACAAAAAGTGATGCTGTTGAGCGATTTGACAACAAAATGGTCGAACTCGTCTGAAGCCAGGCACAGCTCCGTTAGCATGGCTTTTGACTGCTCTGAGAGGAGAAGAAGTTTAAAAATCAACGTCTGATTTACGGAATTAATTTCAGCTGATGGAATCGCTCAAAGCTGCAAGAGCATTTAGGCAAGATGTATTGCATCACTTCCTGATAACATCTTTTTAATCTTAATAACACAGAGATTCTTAAAAATCTGTTCATGTAAAGAGAAAATATTCTGAAATCTGAAACTTTTAATCTAATGTCTCGCCACCTGCTTCATCCTCCACATGGTTCTTGACCCACAACCGTTCGTTGTTCGCCGTCACAGTGACTTCTTCTACAGACGGAGGGAAGTGCACAACCGTGTCCACCAGGACCCTACGAGCAAAGGACAAACAGGACAAACCCTGAACAACGCCGAGACTCACGATACAAAAATCCAGAGCTAGACGGGAACAAGATCTGAGAATCTCAGTTCTCCTCACAGAAAGGACAAACATAAGGAGAAACCCTGCAAAATTTTTTAAATCAGAAATCAGATAGCTTAAAAAGTCTTTGTCAGTCACACAACACCCCCCTTACACATAATCTAATTATTTTATCCTGATCTGAACTTTTATGTTTTTTTGGGGGGCTGTCATGGATGTGGAGAAACAAACATTTCTTCAGATGCTGGTGAAGATTCTCAGTCATCCAGGACATTATAAAATCAGAAAAAGTGTTCAATACAAAAACAACTGGACTTTATTTGTAACAGAAAACGTTTCACCCTCTATCCATATTGAGAAAGCCCTTTGGATTAGAGAGCGAAACATTTTCTGTTACAAATAAACTCCAGTTGTTTCTGTATTGAACGCTTTTTCTGATTTCTTCAGATGTTCAGGCATCGTCCTGCAGGTCAAACCTTTTGGACACAAGTGTTTTATTAGAAAAAAGTTTGGATGGATCTTTACCTCCTTGTTCAGCTGCTGAAAGAGGAGAAAACCTACCGGTACATCCCAAAAATGCTAAGAACCGATAATTTATATCAGATTGTGAGAAAATTATCGAACAGGAAGAGACAAAATAAAGTAGATGTTCAAAATATTAATTGTTATTTGGATTTCTTAATGTTTAACGTGTTGGTTTAGGCAGGGATAATAAAATCAATTCAGGTCTAAATGGGGATGATTTCTACTTTAGCTTTTTTATATTTAATTAGTTTATTACCCTTGCATATAATTTATCTAATCTGAGGATGGACAAACAGTAATAATAGTTTTGCTGCATTCATTTCCACTTACACTCCGTCTAATCTTTCAGCAGATTTTGTGATTAAAGTTAAGTCTTTTTTTAGACCTTTTATTAAGACCTACACGAGTTACAGAAATATAACAAACACATGTAAAATGCCATTTAAACTGTCCTGCCTTTCATTCAAATTCAATTCAAATCATTCAAAAGTAAACAAACAAAAGAAAAACTACAACAAACCTGTTTCAGGAGCGGAGAAACCGATTATTTTATTTCATGAAAGAATGTCCGTCAGTAACGGTAACTTCTCTCCATTGTTGTTTCTGCGTACTAACATCTGAACCCATTTGATAGAAGTCAAAGTCAAAGTCAAAGTCAACTTTATTGTCAGATCTGCAATATGTACAGTACAGGACATACACAGGACCGAAATTGCGTTTCTCTCAGTCCCTCGGTGCAACAGTAAACATCTAAACATTGAAACACTGAAACATATAATAATAGACATAAGCATAAAATAGTAAAACTAACACTGTCCTGAGTTTTTTGCATAGTGGTATAAGAGTATGAAAATTTACACCAACTCTAAAACTAAAACATTAAACATTTAATGAACATAATATTGTCCTGAGTTTTTGCATACTAGTATAAAAAAGAGTATAAAAAGTATAACTAAAATAAACTAAAGGTTTCTAGCATTGACATTTGCAAAGTGGCAAAGCAGCGTATGAGTCAATGTACACAGTATATGTATGAGGTAGTAGTTGATGTTGTTATAGAGGCAAAAAGTGGCATATGCAGTAAGGCACATTGGGCATCCCTAAATAAGACCTAAATAAGACCGTTCAGAGCACACTGTATATGTACCAGCAGTGGTGTAGATATTAGAGTAGTGTAAATAAATGTAAACAGTAGTAATTACATGTAAGCAGTAGTAATAAAAGTAAACAGTATTAATAAATGTAAACAGAGAATGTAAACAGTATTATGATTATAGGCAGTGATGTAATACAGACATTAGTGCAAGTATGAGAAGTAGTGCAAACTGTATGAGCACATGACCGAGAGTTTAGTGAAAACCCGTTTGATGACACAGAGTCTAGTGTTAAAATCTTTGTGTTGAGTGGTAATGTGTGAGAAAGTTTTAGTGTTAAGGCAGTTCAAATGGGAGGGGGGGCAGAGCAGGCAGAGTGTTTAGCATTCTGACTGCCTGATGAACAGAGCTGTCTCTCAGTCTGCTGGTTCGAGCCTGGAGACTCCTCAGTCTCCTCCCTGATGGCAGCAGTCTGAAGCAGCTGTGTAGTGGGTGTGTGGGATCACCTGCCATGCAGTGGGCATTCATAAGCAACTACCGGTAATGAAGAACCTTTTAAAGTTCAGACACAACTAAACATATTTTAGGACTTTCTGACATATTTGTGAATCGTCACATCAAATCAGGGATTAAGTCAGACTCAGTCGAACTGAACTGAGCACTTATTTGGTTTCTTGGCTTCTGAAGCTTCATTTCAATGCCTCAATCGTCCCGATATGATGAGCGCTTCCAGCAATGTCTTTGATTTGTCTCGATTAACACATAAATCACAAGTTTTATGAAATTTTTGTCAACACTTTTTCTAGTTAAAACTCTTAAAGTGTCCCGTTTTGAGTGACAAATCACGCCTAAACTCCACAACAATTCATACCATTAGTTAGTGGTGTCTTGATACCAATAGGCATATTGGTATATGGCCCTCACTCATACTTGGACTCATAAAAACACCACAATACTTCCTATACCATTTTTATGCCTGGTGACGTCATTTCCTGTTCTCTTTTGCAAATAACTGGGCAAAAACTGAGAAATGTTGGTAGTTTGAAGATAATTTTAGATAAAAACAGGTTATTTAAGACAGCAGATAACTGTGCTCTTAATTAAAGAAATGTGCTGCTAAAGTCACTGTGTAAGATTTAAGTACTAACTCATTACCTACTCCACATCAGTACACAGTAATGGCAAATACCCAAACTGAAGTACATGTACTCCGTCTGAAAACAAATAAACTAGTAGTGGGACACACCTAATATCAATGATGTATCCCAATGTGGCTTAAAAAGTGAGGAATCTAAAAAAGTGCTTAGTTTAGTTTGAACAAACCTGACTTTAGTGTTTTAGTGTTGGTGTAAATTTTCATACTTTTATACTACTATGCAAAAACTCAGGACAGTGTTACACTTTTTCTATTTTATGCTTATGTTTATTAAATGTTTCAGTGTTTTAGTGTTTAAATGGTTACTGTTGCACCGAGGGACTGAGAGAAACACAATTTCAATCCTGTGTATGTCCTGTACATATTGCAGTTCTGACAATAAAGTTGACTTTGACTTAATCCCTGACTTGACGTGGAGGGTCACGTTTAAACTCTTTAAAGGCCTAAAATTGAGATTAATAAACTTATGGTTGTACAAGACTCTGTGGAAACCTACTGTATTATGAATTATTCCTATTTTTATTTGCACATTTTGGTTGTGTTTGACAATGTGTTTTTGGAAAATAAATGGTAGCTTATTAACAAAAATGGCTTTAAAAAGGTCAGAGTAGAAAAATAATATAAAAGTAAAAGACTTTCCAGACCTGGGCTGGGCTCTGAACACGTTCGCACAGCTGTCTTTATCAAACACGGCCTGTAAGCTTTCACTGTCCTGGTACGACAGGTTGTGTGTCTTCATGAGGCCTGCAGAGAAAACATCAGCATCCAAAACAACACACTGAAGAATAAAATGGGACGATGTCACAGCCCTGCAGTTAGTGCAAAACCTGTCTGAACCAAACACAGCTGAGGCTCTGTTACCGTGTTTGCAGTGCAGGGTGAAAGTCAGACTGTCCTTTGCTTCGTCCAGCTCGATGTGACACTTTTCCACAGTTTTCTCTAAAGTTGCCACAGATCTGAACACCGTCTGCACGCTCTGTTGCAAAGGAAGGAAACAAACACAACGAGGAAAGCAGCTTGTTTGAGTTAACACCAAGTGGAACGTCCAACATTACATAAAAAAACATCTGAGGTGCGTAAACGGCTACAACTGGGCTTTGAGCTGCACATTTAGTGAAAAATGGCTTGTTTTTGTTTATGAGCATATCTACAACTGACAGGAGGAAGCTCGGAGGTTTTGAGAGAAAGTAATCACACTGATAACCACAATCATCAGTTGGCAACATGGCAGAGAAGATAGCGTTTAAAACGAGCACAGCTATAAAAAAAATGACGTCATTCAGCTGTTTCTCTCTGCCGTGAAGCTTTTTAACTGGAGGAGAATCAAGATGACGGTGTTTACGTTTCAGGTCAGTACAGCCGTCTTTCTGCCAAGAGGTGTCTCATTTTAAACTAATTAGTAAATTAATTTAAAGACTCTGGTAAACCCTATGGTCCACATGTTAAAGTAGTAAAATAAAGCATACTGACCACAGATACACTGATCTGTTCATCTATTGTCTAATAAATGCACATCACTATGAGCTTGAATCGTCAATATGAAGCCGTGACCTGTCAGGATGTAGCTGCACTTTAAGATAAATAACACGTGGCCTTGCTAAACCAAGTTAAAATGTTTCTAAAACACGAGACAAAATAACACATTAAGTAATATCCAGTTAATAAAGCACATTCAGCGCTAATTGTCATGTTTTCCAGCTGTCTTGATTAAATCTTTGAATGCTTTTGTTTGGACTTTGGCTGTTTTTTAAACTCATTTTCTGTCCAGTGAATGAACGTTTTTAGACACAAATTAAAAACAATGACACATCATGTAATTTGACAGCTATTATGGCTTTAACCAGAAAGTTGGCTGACCAATGAGAACCTTGATTTTCTGCTTAACTTTTTTTTTTTCTCCAGGCAATAGCCTGCAACTAGACAAGTCATGATTCAAATTGTGGCTTCATGATTCAAATATGGACAATATTAATTTGGAAGGATATGAGTTATATTACAGAAATAGAAGTGGTAAAAGGGGTGGTGGAGTCGCTTTGTTTGTTAATAACAAAATAAATTGTAAAATTATTAGCAAAATGTCATTGACTATTGATAATGTCATGGAATTATTAACTATTGAAATAATAACTAAGAAGTCTAAGAATATAATATTAAGTTGTATATATCGATCACCCGAATCAAACATAGAACTAGTTACTGAAAAAATTATGGACGTGCTTGGGGGAAGTTGTAATAAAACAATAATTTTTTGTGGTGACTTCAATATTGACTTGGGAAATATCCATCCATCCATCCATTTTCTTCCGCTTATCCGGGGTCGGGTCGCGGGGGTAGCAGCCTAAGTAGGGAGGCCCAGACTTCCCTCTCCCCAGCCACTTGGAGCAGCTCCTCTGGGGGAATCCCAAGGCGTTCCCAGGCCAGCCGAGAAACATAGTCCCTCCAGCGCGTCCTGGGTCTTCCTCTGGGTCTCCTCCCGGTGGGACATGCCCGGAACACCTCACCAGGGAGGCGTCCAGGAGGCATCCTAACCAGATGCCCGAGCCACCTCAACTGGCTCCTCTCGATGTGGAGAAGCAGCGGCTCTACTCCGAGTCCCTCCCGGATGACTGAGCTTCTCACCCTATCTCTAAGGGAGAGTCCAGACACCCTGCGGAGAAAACTCATTTCAGCCGCTTGTATCCGAGATCTTGTTCTTTCGGTCATAACCCAAAGCTCATGACCATAGATGAGGGTGGGAACGTAGATCGATCGGTAAATTGAGAGCTTTGCCTTTTGACTCAGCTCTCTCTTCACCACGACAGACCGGTACAGCGCCCGCTTCACTGCGGACGCTGCACCTATCCGCCTATCGATCTCACGCTCCAGTTTTCCCTCATTCGTGAACAAGACCCCGAGATACTTAAACTCCTCCACTTGGGGCAGGACCTCCTCCCCGACCCGGAGAGGGCATGCTACCCTTTTCCGGCTCAAGACCATGGCCTCGGATTTGGAGGAACTGATCCTCATCCCGGCCGCATCACACTCGGCTGCAAACCGCTCCAGCGAAAGCTGTAGATCACGATCTGATGAAGCCAATAGGACCACATCATCTGCAAAAAACAGAGAAGCGATTCTAAGGCCACCAAAACGGATCCTCTCAACACCTTGGCTGCGCCTAGAAATTCTGTCCATAAAAGTTATGAACAGAATCGGTGACAAAGGGCAACCTTGGCGGAGTCCAACTCTCACCGGAAACGAGCCTGACTTACTGCCAGCGATGCGGACCAAGCTCTGACACCGGTCGTACAGGGACCTAACAGCCCATATCAATGGGCCTGGTACCCCATACTCCCGGAGTACCCCCCACAGAACCCCCCGAGGGACGCGGTCGAATGCCTTCTCCAAGTCCACAAAGCACATGTAAACTGGTTGGGCAAACTCCCACGCACCCTCCAGGACCCTGCTGAGGGTGTAGAGCTGGTCTAGTGTTCCACGACCAGGACGAAAACCACACTGCTCCTCCTGAATCCGAGGTTCGACTATCCGACGGACCCTCCTCTCCAGAACCCCTGAATAGACCTTACCAGGGAGGCTTAAGAGTGTGATCCCCTATAGTTGGAACACACCCTACGGTCCCCCTTTTTGAATAGGGGAACCACCACCCCAGTCTGCCAATCCAAGGGAACTGCCCCCGATGACGGACTCAAATAATATTGGCACATTTATAAGTTCAATGCAAAGTCTAAATCTTTATCCATTAATATCTAAGCCTACCAGAATCACATCTCATAGTGCCACAATAATTGACAATATTTTTACAAATATAATAGATAGAGAAGTGATTGGTGGCATTTTAACGACTGATGTAAGTGATCATTTGCTGGTTTTCATGCTTTATAAAACTGATCAATATAATACAAAAACAGATAAAATAAAAAAAACAATAATAAACACATCCAAAAAAGCCTTGGATAAATTAAAGGATGATTTGAGTAAACAAAACTGGATGGATGTGTATGTTGATGATGTAAATATTGCTTATGATAATTTTATGAATATCTTGGGAGCTCTATACTGTACGAAAGTAATTGTGTGGAAAAAATAAATATAAAGACAAAGATTGTTCATAAACCATGGATGACAAAAGGACTGAAAAATGCTTGTATAAAAAGAATCATTTGTATTCACTTTTTCTGAAATCAAGGACGAAAGAATCCAAAGAAAAATATAAGAAGTATAAAAACAAACTGGTATGGATTATAAGACGACAAAAAAAGAATTATTACAGTGGTTTATTAGATAAAAGTAAAAAAGACATCAAGACTACATGGCGTGTAATGAATTATGTTTTGAAAAGTAAAGTAAAGACTGGAGTATCACAATGTTTTGTTAAGAATGAAAAGGAAATCTATGAGCAAAGTGAAATCAATTTAATGATTATTTTGTTGACTCCGGCCGAAGTCTTGCAGCTAGCATACCAGATGTACAAGGAAGTGTAACTCATGCAGTTAATGGTTGCACTGACAATTTAGTTCTTGAAGGAACTGACAAAAATGAAATAATGAACATGGTTAGAAAACTTTCAAACAAAAAATCTAAAGACTGGTTAGACATGGATATGACACTTGTGAAGGAAATGATCAGTTTTGTTATTGAGCCTTTTACTTATATATGTAATTTTTTGTCATTCTCAACAGGGATATTCCCTGAGGGTATGAAAATTGCACAGGTAATTCCACTCTATAAAAATGGTGAAAAATGTAAGTTTGATAACTATAGACCAATATCATTGCTGCCCCAGTTCTCTAAGATACTGGAAAAATTATTTGTGATCAGACTGGATAGATTTCTTGATAAACAAATGGTTCTGAGTGATAATCAATATGGTTTCAGAAAAAGTCATTCAACATCAATGGCTCTCATGGACTTTATTAAACAAATAACTACAGCTATAGATGAAAAACAATATTGTGTCAGTATCTTTGTTGACCTCAGAAAAGCCTTTGATACTTTTGATGACTGCATTCTTTTGGAGAAATTGTACAAATATGGAATGAGAGGTATTACAATGGTTATCTAGTTATCTGACAAATAGGAAGCAATTTGTTCAAATAAATGAAGTAAGATCCAAACTTGCTAGTATTACGTGTGGGGTCACACAAGGTTCAGTGCTTGGTCCAAAGTTGTTTCTTTTGTACATAAATGATTTGGTGAATGTGTCGGGGCTGTTTAGGTGTGTTCTGTTTGCAGATGGTACCACTTTTTTTTGTTTGGGAACAAATTTGGATCATATGCTGAACATGATGGAAACAGAGTTTGTAAAAATACAGACTTGGGTTGGGCTTAACAAATTATCGCTAAATTTGAAAAACAAAAACAAATTACAGCTAACCCCCTACCTACGACTCCATCGACCTACGGCAACCCGGACCTACGAACGTATCATATTTAATAAAAATATGAAATTATAAAAAATTAAATAAATAAAAAAATATATATATATATTTTTTTTTAAATGTTCTTAATTTCATGTGTACAGCACTTTGTTGCAGCTGTGGTTGTTTTAAAGGCTTTATAAATAATAATTATGATAAAAATGATCATTTCTGATCATTTTTGTCATAATTGCGCAATATTTGTTCAACTTCCGGTCATAACAGGAAATGCTACAAGAAGGTCTCCAGTTTACACGGTCACAAGTTAAAGCAGAACACCGGACCGTCTGCAGCAGCCATTTTCGGCAGCCGGCTTTGCCTCATATGGATTAATTACTAGCTGGAAACGAGCTCTGTGGACGTCTCAGCCTGGAGCAGCAGCCGAGGATCGATCACCGATCCATCGCGCCGGACTGCCGCGCGAACACCAGCTCATGGCTTGGCTAACAGGCAGCTAGCAGAAGCTAACACAGGCCTCAGCAGCTGCCATGGTTCGCCGCGCTGCTCGGCCGACAACATCAACGCATGGCAACCTAAGATGTCGGCTTTGACCATCTCAAAGTAAGAAATTATATTTTTATTTATTCTGTACTGTTTTAATTAATTATTTTATTCTGTAATAATTTTACAGTACAGTATTGAATGTGCTGTGCTGAATAGCAATGTTTAACCTTGCTGTACAGTTACTGTGTGTGTTTATGGATGAATGTGTGGTGTAATGTGTTAGATAAGTGTTTGTAAATAAAGTTCTGTGCATGTTTATGGCCCAGTATGTCAGTTCAGTCATGCCGATAAATTTGTGTGCGGTGCTCCGTTAGCGTTATTTCCGCGACGTACAAACGAAATCAGGACCTACGAACAAGACGTTATTTTCACCCCCTAGCTACGGCAGAATCGAGCTGGTCCGGAACTCGTACTTAACTCGGGGGTTTGCTGTAGCTTTATTATTCTTAACCTTCTTAATATACTGTATAGCTTTATTATTATTAAACTTCTTAATATATAGCTTTATTATTCTTAACCTTCTTAATATATAGCTTTATTATTCTTAACCTTCTTAATAAATAACTTTATTATTCTTAACCTTCTTAAGAAATAGCTTTATTATTCTTAACCTTCTTAATATAAAGCTGTATTATTCTTAACCTTCTTAATATATATAGCTTTATTATTCTTAACCTTCTTAATATATATTCATTCATTCATTCAACCTTTATTTAGTCAGGTAAATCTTTTGAACCTCATGGGCTCATTTACGAAAGCGACCATATATAGCTTTATTATTCTTAACCTTCTTAATAAATAACGTTATTATTCTTAACATCACTTTTTCTTGTTTTAACATTTAAATCCACAATGTTTTTTTTTATAATAATAATAAACTTTATTTGTATAGCACCTTCCTACAATGCCTTGCATTGACCAAGGTGCTTAACAGGACAGAAAATATAAAAACTGGTACAACAAATCAGTGAAAATAAAAAAACAACAGCAATAAAAGGAGGCAATGGAAATAAAAATGCTACATACTAAAATACCAAAGTAATAAAAGTTACACACTGAAAGCTTTTTTGAACAAGTGGGTCTTCAGTCTGGTTTTGAACAGAGTCAGATCAGAGGTGGCACGCAGCTCAAGGGGGAGACTGTTCCAGGCTTTTGGGCCGGCAACAGAAAAGGACCGGTCTCCCCATTGTTTGTACCTTGAGCGAGGCACCTCCAGCAGGTGTTGACTGGCAGAGCGTAAATCTCTGCCGGGCTGATGGACTTTCAAAAGTTCTGAGATGTAGAGAGGTGCAAGTCCATTCAGAGCTTTGAAAACAAACAGCAGCAGCTTGAACTGTATCCTGAACTGAACCGGGAGCCAGTGTAGAGAGGACAGGACAGGAGTGATGTGTTCATATTTTCATGTGTTGGTCAAAAAGCGCACGGCAGAGTTCTGTACAAGCTGTAAACGGGAGATGGAGGATTGATTTGATGTTTATTCATTCATTTTAAAAGAACAATACAAAACAGTTTCATCAGATACAAGAATACAAGTAGGATAAAATGAAGGGAGCAGAAAGAAGATGAAATTTTATTATATCTGCCCCTTATTTCACAGTTTGTTCAACCAATGATAACCTTCAAAAGGAAGATTGATTAATTCCAACATACAAAGCATTACAATAGTCAAGTCTGGAGGTCACAAAGGCATGAATGGCCTTCTCCAGATCATACGGCTGAGGAGTGACTTTATGTTTTTTTGGTTTTTTGGCAACACTTTTAACAAAACTCTCAGCCAACTAATTTCCTATATACGATTCCAATATGTGCAGGAATCCGTACTAGTTTAGCCTCTGACCAATAACTTTTAATCCTGAAAATTAAGTGAGTTATATCCAATGTAATAGCTTGCAATGAGTTTGAATGTACCTCCTGAACACTTATTGCTACTTGAATGAGATCCAACCTTTTTGTTGTCTATAATTTCTTCGACGCACTCAAAGCCAAAAAACAAATGTTGCTTTAACCCAGTCAGTGTCACAGATTCTGGACTAAAGGTTGGTGTGGTAAACTTGAGCACTCCTGCTGGAGGCTGTCAGCAATATATCTCATGAACCAGCAGACAGATTGTTATGAAACTTTATTGATTAAACATTGATTAACGTGCAGACTCATTTTGAGTCAAAATGGCCACCACAGCTGATCCACACATGTTGTTATAACTGAAGCAGCAGGAGCGATTCTAGAATCTGACCATAGGGGGGCTCAGCCCCCCCAGTGTTGACACTGGCTTTTGGCTTGCACAACGTGGTGGCCATTGGTGTTGAACCATTCAAAATGTGTGTGTGTGAGGGGGGGCACACTGGGGGAGGTCTGGGGATCCTCCCCCCAAAAATGTTGAATTAAATAGATGCCATTTCCTGCATTCTGGTGTATTTTAACAGGTTTTTAAACATCTATGTTTACGTACATAAGTAAACACTTGATTCAATAACTACTGTTGAGAGCTCGGCACAGCAAGTAGTGCTAAGCTAGCGGCGTGCAATACCAGACGACTAGACAAAAGGGCCTTCTCCTACTCTGCTCCAGAAATATCTTGTAAAAAGATCTGAAGTTCCTTGACCTCTCTAAGTGACTTCAAATATCTGCTAAGTTCCTGGGAAAAAAAACAACGCAGACATGTTCCTGTTTTTAGTTTTCTACATCGCATTACAACCTAGCTGTTTTTTTGTTACACTTCTTTTAATACCTTTTTATTTTCACTTGTTATTCTCGGTTTGTATGTACATATTTTATGATTGTCCACTGTTGTCATCACGTTTTGTTTAAACCAGGTCTCTCTTGTAAATGAGTCCCCGAGGCTCAATGAGACTAACCTGTAGAAATAAAGGTTGAATGAAAAATACAGACACACTAGGTAAGATGCTACAGATGTAGCGCTCTGCTTTACATTAAACAACCTAATAAATACTTTGTACAAAATCAGTTTAGTGTTAACTGATCCTAACAAAGACTAAACTGATGCAACCAGAAGTTACAACATTTATCTACAAACAGAACACACAAAACACAACTAGCTTTAACCTTTAATTTAACCATTACGCATGCTGTACAATGTAATTATGACAAAAAAGGAGGATTTACCTTCATACAGACAAACGTGTGGTACTTCCTGTTTATAACTGTTGTATCAGAGGTCATGAGGTCGGCCACAGGCCTTAATCATCTTAATAACATTTTTCCAGATTCAGTTGAGGTTTTATAAATGTTATAAAATGTATTTCACCCTCTAAAGCAGGGCTATTCAACAAAACTGCTCAGGGGGGGCCACAGTTTCTGAGAGCCAGCAGCTCGGGGGGCCAGTCCAGCAAATAGTCATTCTGTAAATAAACCAAGTATGATCTGTTTTCATTTTGTTTATTTTGTTGCACTGAATCATAAATGCAATAAACAGAACCCAAACCCAGAACTGCCTAAACATTTTTTATTTATTTTGTAACTTTAATTTTCAGAGGTGCAGTTAAAATTTAGGGGGGCTTGAGCGCACCCCCTGCAAAAAGAGGCTAACATCGCCACTGCCTGAAGGTGTTGAGCTGAAAGCTGTGTGGTAGTAGCTGAGAGTCATTCATTGATATCATGTGAGATTATTTTGTAATGTTTGATAAAAAGTGGCTCCAACTTTGTTTTTTCTCAGCATCAGAAGATTTTTCTGAGTAAAACGTGGTCAGAGGGATGAAGTCCGTTTGTCTGTGATCTCTGAACTCCATCTGACACCAGATTAATATTTCATGAAGGCAAACACAAAGAGCTCTGCTCCTCCAGAAGGAGCGGGACAGAAAAGATGAACGCTCTTCCACGCGTGCAGAAGGTGACCTGGTCACAAACTGAGCAGAAACCTCGCAACAGCCGCTCACAACAGTCCAGATCCAGATCCGCGATCCGGAGCCGCTCTTTACAGTCACCCACGATTAATCCGGTTTGAATTGACGGACGTGCGCAGGAGCCAATCAGCGCCCGCCGTTTGCCCAAACCTTGTTTACTCCACCAAACTGACCAATCAGAGGCGTCCCCGGCAGCAGAGTGCGTCATCAGAGCTGATGAATGTCTGTTACCGGCGCGCGCTCCGCTCCCATCCCCCACTCCTGACCAGAAATGGCGGCTGCTCGTGTTTGTGTTGCCGCTTTGTCCAGTTCTCATGTTGAAAGTTGAAAAGTCGGTAAGAGAAAACACCGTGTTGTTATTCACGAGAGCACACGACGCGTGTGTTTCCCGCACTTCGTGTCATCGCATGCCTGTTGTGTCGCACTGTGTCCTCCCGCCTCCATCATGTCGGAGCATTTCTCTGCGGGCTCCACAACAATGGAGGAAACGAGGGCACGCGCCTCCCGCCTCCTCCGTCACTCCTGGAACCTCCTCCTGCTCCGTCTGGTTTCTTCTTCGACGGACTGGACGGTTCCGTGGGGTTTCGACCCTCGCGCACGATCTTAACGGTTGTTTTTAAAAACCAGTGTGAAGTGCGCAGATTCAGAGACCAGTTTAAACATGGCGGCCGTTGGGAAGGGGGAGGGGCGAGCGGCGGACATGAAAGGCTGACATGAGTAATGGCGGCGCTGCTCCACATTCACGGTTTACAGCCGCAGCAACGCCAGAGCTCCACTTTAATCCACTAAATAATCCGAGTTAAATAATCCACTTGTTACATGGTGGAGGCTCCAGCGTTCAGCCCGTGTTCCCTCCTCGCGGCGGTGGGCGGGAAAACTCCGAGTCGCCTCCTGATTGCTCCAGACGCACGTCAATCAATCATAGTGACGCTACGTCACACCGAGCGCGTGTCTATTCTATATATTTAGTGCGCAATTCGATTTGGACTCGATTTTTTTCGCGGGCATGGATCTGACTGGCCCCGCGGTCCCGGGTCCGGTTCGTTTTGTGTCTTTACTCCGTTCTTTCGTAGTGTTAACGGAGAAAAGACGACGTTCGGAGGGAGAACAGGAGGGGGCGTGGCCTCGGGGTATAGAGTTTCCATCCATTGTTTTACTCCTGCGCGTGAAGGAAACGCCCCTGTACGGTCTCCAGCCAATGAGCGCTCACCGAGCTTCCCCAGGCTCCGCCCCTTAGGCTATATTAAAGGCACGGCCGTCAGTACCGACTGTCACTGACACAATCTAATCTGGATCGAACCGAACCGAAGGATTTACTTTCTTCAAGCTCTCATTTCCTGCCGTCCTTTATTTTAACCAGCTGAAACAATGGCGGACACTAAAGTGGACTCCGGCAAGGACATCTCCGCCAAGGTAAGCCCCCCGCGCGCATCTAACCTACATTTGACCAGAACCTTTGGCTGCGCGCTCATTCGGACTCTGTTGGACCGGGTCGGAGGTTCTGTTGATACTTTTCATTCTGTGGACATTTCCCGTCCAGAACCAGAACCGGGATGTTGCGCGGAGCTGCGCGGGTTCTTTGTTTATACAGGCGGCTCGGTTCTGCGCGCCCTGACGCGCTCATGGACCGACTGGGTCGGAACCGTCCCGGTGAAGCTGATGATTGACGCGCAGGTTCTCCTCCACCTCCTGGAGGAGGCTGCACCTCCTGGAGGAGGCTGAGGATGGGTTCGGTTCGGAGTTGGAGGGATTAGTGCTGCTGGTCACAGCTGGCCGGTGCTGGTTCGGGAGGTCCGGTTCGGTTTGAATGGAGGTCGGAGCTGCGCGCGGCGCGCAACTGTCAACTTTCAGCTCCTGACCCGGTTCTGGTTCTGCAGGGTGAGGGGACCACCGGGCCGCGCCTGGTCCGGACCCCGGAGGTTCGGACCCGGAGGTTCTGGTCCGGTCTCCAGGGATGTTTTGCAGCGTGTTCCGACCCACTCTCTCCGTGGAGGGAAACTTTTCCTTTTCTGACGCGGTGCGCGTGCGTGTGCGCGCTGTGGAGGTGTGAGGTGACGGCGCTGGTTTTCCCCTCTCTGGGCTCGGTTCTGGTTCTGGGCTCGGTTCTGGTTCTGGGCTCGGTTCTGGTTCGGGGCTTCTCCCGCCCCCTTATCGGACTTTGATCCTTGAGGTTCTGCTGGGCCCGGTCCAGATGAAACTTTGGGTTCTGGTTCTGGTGGACCTGTGGTGCAGCGGCTCTGCCTCCTCTTCATCCTCTTCATCCATTGGACCGGCTCGGTTCTGATCAGAATCTATTTTTAGTTTGGATCATCTTTACGCGGAGCCGCGTGCGTGTCCTGCCGCGCGCTCCGCTGCTGATCAGTTCAATGGATGTGATCGATGATCAATGATCATTGAGGTGATCGATCACTGTGTGTGCGTGACCCGCGCGCTGTGGTTCTGTTCGCCATGTGTCTTCTTCTATTGTTACAACAAGCTGCACACCTCCTCCTCTTCATCACTCCTCCTCCTCCTCAGCCTGCTCCTCCTGTGGTATTTTAAACGGAGCGGTGCATGCTGGGTAATGCAGTGCTTCTCCCGGGCGTGTCTGTGACATGATGGCCAGGCAGCCCTGGTGGAAGACTACATTACCCAGAGTTCCCTGGGGCCTGATGGCTCAGAGGATCAGATTACGGTCCTGCTGTAAGTGGAGCAGGTAGCTCCGGCAGCCATTTTGAAAATGTTCTGTTTCCTGTCAGGACCTGAAGGAGAAGAAGCTGGTGGAGGAGAAGGAGAACGGGAAGGACGCCGCCACCAACGGAAAGGTAACGCCTCGCTCGCCACGCACAGGTGAGAGTGGCCCGCTCTGACAGGTGACCACTTCCTGTTCCAGGAGAACGAGGAGAACGGGGAGCCTGAGGTAGACGAGGAGGAGGAAGAGGAGGCAGACGAAGAGGACGACGGAGAAGGTCGGTGTCTCTTCCTTCACTTCCTGTCAGGTCCAACTCGCTCTAAACGTGCGCTCCTCCAGGTGACGAGGAGGACGAGGAGGAGGAAGACGAGGAGGACGACGACCTCGAAGGTGGAACAAAACGGGCGGCTGAGGAGGACGACGATGAAGACGAGGTGAGTGGGGTCGCTGCGGCCGTCGGCACTGTCGCTGTCCCCGTCTCGTCCCGCTGTCCCCGTCTCACTGTCCCCGTCTCACTGTCCCCGTCTCGCTGTCCCCGTCTCGCTGTCCCCGTCTCACTGTCCCCATCTCACTGTCGCTGTCCCCGTCCCACTGTCCCCATCCCACTGTCCCCGTCTCAC
>JBBPBX010025587.1:3258-22940 GCA_038048925.1 Garcialebias charrua
ATTCATTCAACCTTTATTTAGTCAGGTAAATCTTTTGAACCTCATGGGCTCATTTACGAAAGCGACCTGCTAAAACTAAAGAACAATGAACAGCAGTGGTAGAATTTCCTTAAACAATAAACAAACAAACAATAAACAATAGAAAACAAAAGAGAGAAAAAAAAAAATTTTTTTTTTTTTTAACAAAGTATCAAAAAACTAGCAAAACATTATAAGGTAGACGTATAAAATCAAAGACAGGAACAAATCTGCATTGGTTTTTGCCAGGATTCCAACAGATTCTGAAAACCATTTAGAGAAGTCAAGGTCGAGAGCTTCAGATCTTTTTGTAAGATATTCCATGAAGCAGGGGCGTAATATATCCTAACTCATCTTTTCTTCCTCACAGAGTTGTCTACATTGTCAGTTAGAGTACCGGTACCATAAATGAGTGTGATGTGCAGGAGCTGCAGGCCTGGTGATATTTGGACACCAACGGGAGTCCTGACGTTTACCTCACTCTGCAGCTCTGAAGCCTCCTTGGCGTGTTGCGTCTCTGGAGTCTCAGGCAGGACGGAGTACAGGGACAGAGACGCCTCCTTCTTCCCTTCCTCCTTGTACTTTGACTGAAAACATCACAGATTGCATCGTTTATACAAAGTGACAATGAAGAGGTCACAAACGTCTGGTGGCCGGTACAGAAGTGTGAGATCAGACCTCAGAAATCACAGAGCTGATGTTCTTGGCGTGGATGAGTTCAGCTCCAGGAACAAACAGACTCTGACCCTTCATCTTCTCAAAGTCCTCCTTATATTTGACCTGCGGACAGAACAAAACAAACTTTTACTCCTCAGACTAAATAAAGGTGAGGCTTTAAAGCAACCAAATACTGGTTTCATCTGTGCCAAAACAGTTTTTAAAAGTCCTTTGGGAGTCGTTTCTGCTCATCGTTGTTGTTAATCTGGTTTCCCTCACGGAGAATGTCATCTTTAGTGTTTCCATGGAAACAGCAATATTTTTATGGTTTATCTGCCTACAGGATGGTGTTTCGCTCAGAGATTCAGAGATTTAAAAAAAAAGTGACACAGATTCTGTCTGGAGTCTTCACAGAGTCTGAAGCAGCTGATTCTTTAATGCAAGATTTTCTGACATACGGTACATGAGAGCGGCAGCAGCTGGGTGAATGAGTTTAGATGATTCTTTAAAGTGGGCCGACCTGCCTCCACTGGCTCAGATGAGTCACTCACTATACTTCACCCTCCCACATCCTGTAACATCATTCACCGTATATACAGCTATTTCATTTGAGACATTTGCTCCAAAAAGCTGCAGCAGAAGTCAAACAGTGAGTTTACGCTCCATCTGTGCTGAATAAAAGCCTGAAGGTGGATCGTTGGCGGGTTGTTACCAATGACAACGCTGAGCTTGGCTTATATTAGAAGAGAGAAGTTCAGAGAAGGCTTTATTCATGAGCGTAAAAATCGCAACTGATCTTACCGTAAACATTTATCACGTATTGATTTTGTTGGTTTGGCTTCGTAGTTCATAGCACCATGTGTCCAAGTGGATCCAATAAAAGGTTTGGTACTTTGGTTCAACAAGACAAAAACATTCAGATATGTTTAACTTGAGTGAGGCCTAAAACAAGACGCAACAGGAAAGTTGTGGTCTCACCAAACTTTCCCAAAGAACATTGGTGAACTTGTTGATGTTACCACAAAGTCACGAGTCGTTTTCAAACATGAAACGTGAGGCTAGCATTTTCCAGACATGTTCCAGTGGCTTTCCAAACCCCCCTGGAGTCCATCATTATTATTCATGAATAGAAAACATTTAGCCTCCAATCCTCCCAGTGGTGAACTCCAAGCAAACTCCCCCTGAAGGTCAGACCATGCAATGCTCTATCTCAGACTCTCAGTTGTTTCACCTGAATAAACCACTACTGTACACTTCTGGAACAATGGGCCTCATGCACGAACCGTTCGTACGCACAGATTTGTTCTTAACTGTGCGTACGAGTGATTTAGGATCATTTGTGGCATTCAACAATGTTTTCGTATCCTACGATTTTTTTCAGATACGAACAAAATTTACGAGTGGTCCGGACCTGTCGTATATTTTACGAGCAGTCGGTCTGCTGTCATCCAGACGGAATTTCTCCACTAATAACTTCATATTTCGTTATTTAGAAAATATTTAGAGTTTAAAAAAGTCACGCACCACAATTGTTCTTGACAATAGGTTCTGTTTGAAGTCGAATTATAATTTTAAATGTAATAATGACTAACGGATTAAAGTATTTAAATTAAAATCAATTTGTTATCAATGCCGTTTTCTAACACTACAATATCAATATGAAGATCTCAAACTGAAACCAACTTAAATTATGAATTAATTTAAGTTTAATTTGTCTCGGTAACGCAGACTTTAGGTTGACCTCCTCCTGTTGCTGTCATAGAGCTCAGATAGCTCAGTCGGTAAAGTGTTGCGTCGCAGTGTCGAACCTTATGGGTTCGAGTCCCACATGGGACAACGTTTTTTTTTTCTCCTTTTAATTCATTCCAGATTTAAAAAACACAAGAAAACTATTTACAATACAACAAGAAATGAAGCATAAAGTCTTTTTAATCTGGAATGAATAAATAATCTAAAGAAAGAAGGAAAAAAAAAAAAGTCATACCTCGTGGGACTCGAACCCACAAGGTCTCGATAAGCAGTGCAATGCTTTACCCAGTTGGCCACCAGGTCGCATGTATATTTTAAGGTCCACATTTCTTATAAACAAACATTCTTTGGCTTTAGTTGGTCATTTACTCCCATGAGTGACGCTGCTAATAAGGACAGATTTTCTTTTCTTGACCTCAGAGAGCAGAACTTCAAACTCCGCACCGGTAGAGTTCTTCTTTTTTACTTTTCGCTGTCATTTTATGAACGAACACGTTTTGCCTCTGAGGCAGGAAACGTAGCCTTATATGGTGTTTTGAGGGGTGGGAATTATGTAAATAACCTCTCCGCGTGCACGCGCAGGTTGATAGAACAGGTGGGATTCATCATATTTGCGCAGCCATTTACACACTTTTCCTGAGGATAGAAGAGTTTGTTGAATCTGACGTGGCATGTTCGTACGAACGCTTCGTACGAACAAAAGTAGGAGAAATTTAGGATAAAAATACAAACATGTTCGTGCATGAGGGCCAATGTCCTTTGGACACATGAGACCAAAGTTGTGATATTTACCCATAATACACAACAACAAACACAGCATCAACACAAACTCACACCAACTTCACCACCTTGTGTTTGTTTCTGTTGCAGAGGGCGGGCATGCTGTATTAGCATGTCTTCAACGTAGCATCAGGATGTTCTATCATGGCTCTGAAGGGAGCAACACAGTGACCCAGTGTTGCCTCACAGCAAGGTCCTGGATTCAAGCCCCAATTTGGACCTGGGGTCTTTCTGTGTGGAGTTTGTATCTCTTTGTGTTTGTGTGGATTTCCTCTGGTTTCCTCCAACAGTCCAAAAACATCCATGTGAGGTTGCCTTCAGGCCCAGGCCCCACTTGTAAGAGATCTGTGATGTCAATGGGATTTGCCTGATTAAACAACCTTGTTTTTTGAATATTTTTCAAAAAATACTGGGTGAACTTTGTAAATATTTTGCCTTTATCGAGTTGGGTGGAAACTTCGACATTGCTAGCTCAATGGAAAGAGGTGGCTAGCAGTTAGCAGCTACCATTAGCTGGTTTTCTTCTTCCTCCACTGGCTACAAACATGTTTACGTTTTTCCCTTTAACTTCATAGAATGAAAAGTACTTCCAAACTCTGGCTTTTGGTGCAGAAGGAGCCACTTGTATGTCTCAGTTAGCCATCATGTTTATGTCTGTTGTGTGAACACCACAAACAGTCCAGGCACTACAGAGGAACACAATACTGTAGGGCTGATGGTCTGGGCTCTGTGCAGTTATTGAGTGGATCATGATCCACTATAGGGTCTTCCTCTGTAGACCAGAGACCAACCTGATGGAAATGCTCAGAGAGCTGAGCAGAAACCTCAATGAACTGAAGCAACGATGGAAAGAAGAGTGGGCCAAAAGTCCAACCCAACCATGAGAGACAAACAGAAAACCACTGAGGATTATTATACAAGCTTCTAGATCAGGGCCTGGACCCAGTCTTTCACCCAGTTTCTGTATTTTAGTTTAGTTTCTGATCCATAAGTGTTTGACCTGGTGGAAAACACCACTTTTTATTTAAATTTGATAATATAAGCACACAAAAAATCCTCAATGAACTTCTTCGTCAAGATAACAAAACAAAATAATTTCTAAAGCACGCCAAGTAAACGTAAAATGTCCTGTTGTGAGGAAATCCAAACCCAGCAGAGATTTTACTGCTGGAAATTAAATCTATGAACAGAAACAAACAATCCACATGGTTCTACAGTAAACAGCTCACTATTTTTTAAGAGTTGTGGTTTTAAAATTAAAATTTCAGCAACTTTTGGACTTGGACAACTTCTATACCTTCATGATTACCATAAGCTTCTTGAATTGATAAAGCTTTTCGGATGAGAAGCGAAACGTCTTCTGTTACAAATAAAGTCCAGTTGATCTTGAATTGAACGCCTTTTTGACATAAGCTTCTTGAATAAAGCTTCTGTCATAATAAACTATACTGTGGTGTACCGGTAATTATTTTTTGTTTCTACAGTAGTTTGTGGCTACATCAGGTCCTTTTGACTCCTTCAAAGACTTAGCCAAAGCAGATAGAATAGAATATATCTTTATTGGCATATTTGCACCGAGGTACAAAACATTGCAATTGGCGCGCGCACCATCCTAAGAGGGACGTACGCACGGAAACCCGCAGCAATAATTAAATCGCGCCGCCAACAATCAGATATGGAAAAAAAGGAACATACAGTCGGATAATCATTGGTATTCAAAAAAGAATCTATCACATTTTGTCTTAGGACATTCTATGATAAAGTCAAAAAACTCTACCAGCTTAGCACGGATAAAGACAAAAGACATGTTGCATTTTGGTGGCATAGCAGGGAGATAGTCTGTGAGTAATCATTTCAGATAAGCACAGTCTGCAGAAGGGCTCAGCTCGACTCCATCTGAATGCACACAGAGACCTCTGGGGGAGGGAGCGACAGTTTTCCAACAGCTTCAGACTCCAGGAGAAGTTTTGCAGTCAGCCTTTTTTCAAGGTTGCTTGAGTCCCGATTAGATTAGTTGCTTTATTTATTTTTCAGGGCAGGCTACTGTGTACTCGGCTGTCCACCACTGTTCCCATCGTGCGATTCAGCTCGGACAACAGCTGATGCATTGAGGTCACAGCCCGGATCAAAAAATCTTGTTGAACAGGAAGTTTTGCCAGCGCGTTGATCGCCGCGGTAGTCTTCCTCAGCTTCCAGTAGCAGAAACCTCTGCCTAAGCCAAAAAGCAGAGCACCTGCTACCATAATTCCAATTATCCACAGATCTTCCACGTCCTCGACTGAAAGAACGGTCAGGCACATTAACTTCCACTCTCCCCACGAGTCCATAATGTAGCCAACCACATGCGTGTCAACGGGGCACGCCGGTTCTCCTGGTCCGGAGCGCTTCATGGAAAAAAAATTATCGATAGAGGAGACAGCCCACGCAATAGATCCTTCAGAGTTGGAGATTGTGTAACCAGTCAATATTAGACCACCGTACAATAAGTTTGAAAGGACGGTGTGTATCAATCCAAGGTGTTGACTTGTGGAATAGTTTAGAAAATGAAATTAAAACTACTAACTCACTTATAGTCTTTAAAAAAATGATTAAAGCTAATATGTTAATTAAATACTAAATACTCAAATTGTACTAAAAACTTAAATGTGTATTCAAATCATGTAAATAGCTTAAATTTTGTATCATTGTTGAGTGGCTTGGAAATTTGTATATTTGATTGAGTTATTTTTATTGATCTCGCTTATTTTGTTATTATAATAGAAATAAGGGGCAGGTAAAATAAGATTCTTTTCTTCTCCCTGTCTCCTTTCATTTTATGTTTTTTCTTTTTACATTATATTGTTATAATGTAAAAATGTTTTTTTTTTTACTTTACAAAATGTAAAATGAATAAATAAATAAATAAATAAATAACAAGATTATACCAGCTAAACATCATAAACAAGGTTCTGGTTGTAAAGCTGAGGCCAAACTGTTAAAACAACAAAACCAGCTCACATCGCTGATGATCAAACTGCATCTCCTGTTGAAAGCTGGGTCTGGCAGTGGAGGCTTTACATCCGATGAAGCCTGAAGAAAAAACGTGACACAATTTTATTAATTCAAAATTCAACATTACCTGTTACTCCGTGAGGCAGATGTCACGGAAAATGTTTTAAAATCAATAAATAGTATTAAGAAGACCATTAAACAATGGTTATCTTCTGTATTCAGCTCCTCGGACTGAAAAGACACTGAACTATTTGACTAAATTTTCCTCGTTCATTCATTAAAACCTGGTTTCTCTCAAAAGGACAGACTTAGATCCTAAAACTCTCCTGTCAAAGACTAAAAATGTCCCACGTTCATCTGTAACTGCATTAATCCTCTCAAAGTGCCGTGGCCTGCCGTGACCTGGTGTGCCAGGCGACGCCCCACGCCAAGGTCAATCCACTGAGTCCGCCTCTCAGAAGGACTCGTCAAAGAGCCGCAAAATCCTCAAAGACCTTCGAGGACACGAGTGAAACCGGTTGACCCGAGGAAATTATTTAGGAGACCTGGTCGGTTCGGTTTCCTATAAGAATCAGCAGCTCAAACTCGGTTTGAACTGGATCAGAATAAACAGTAAAACTGAAACAAAGACCTGGAGGGAAAAAAAATGATTTATTTAATTGGTAAAACACAACTTTTACTTTGGAGATAGCCTTTTGATACTTGTAGCTTTTAGCTAGCATTTTGCTACTTTAGCATTTAGCTAAATCTTTACTATTTTCAGATTTAAGTTACCGGTAGCCTTTTTATCCTTTTAGCTATCAGCTAATGTTTTGTAACTTTACATTAACTAAACTTTTGCAATTTTTTGTTCAGAGCTAGCCATTTGTAATTTTTAGCTTTTAGCTAGACTTTTGATACTTTAGCCAAACTTTTTGATACTTTTAGTTAAGCGCTTTTGATTTCTTTAACTTTTAGCCATGATTTTGCTACTTAAGCATTCACTTCAGTTATTGTTTTGTTACTTTAGCATTTAGCTAATCTACTAATATTAAATTTGAGCAAGGCTTTTGATGTGTTTAGCTTTAAGCTAGAAGTTTGCGATTTTAGCGTAGAGCTAAATTTTTGCTACTTTTAGCTAAAGCTAGCTTTTCGATCTTTTTAGCTTTTAGCTAATGTTTTGCTACTTTAGTATTTAGCTAGCATTTTGATAATCCATCCATCCATTTTCATCTGCTTATCCGGGGTCGGGTCGCGGGGGTAGCAGCCTAAGTAGGGAGGCCCAGACTTCCCTCTCCCCAGCCACATGGAGCAGCTCCTCTGGGGGAATCCCAAGGCGTTCCCAGGCCAGCCGAGAAACATAGTCCCTCCAGCGTGTCCTGGGTCTTCCTCTGGGTCTCCTCCCGGTGGGACATGCCCGGAACACCTCACCAGGGAGGCGTCCAGGAGGCATCCTAACCAGATGCCCGAGCCACCTCAACTGGCTCCTCTCGATGTGGAGAAGCAGCGGCTCTACTCCGAGTCCCTCCCGGATGACTGAGCTTCTCACCCTATCTCTAAGGGAGAGTCCAGACACCCTGCGGAGAAAACTCATTTCAGCCGCTTGTATCCGAGATCTCGTTCTTTCGGTCACAACCCAAAGCTCATGACCATAGATGAGGGTGGGAACGTAGATCGATCGGTAAATTGAGAGCTTTGCCTTTCGACTCAGCTCTCTCTTCACCACGACAGACCGGTACAGCGCCCGCTTCACTGCGGATGCTGCACCTATCCGCCTATCGATCTCACGCTCCAGTTTTCCCTCATTCGTGAACAAGACCCCGAGATACTTAAACTCCTCCACTTGGGGCAGGACCTCATCCCCGACCCGGAGAGGGCATGCTACCCTTTTCCGGCTCAAGACCATGGCCTCGGATTTGGAGGAACTGATCCTCATCCCGGCCGCATCACACTCGGCTGCAAACCGCTCCAGTGAAAGTTGTAAATCACGAACTGATGAAGCCAATAGGACCACATCATCTGCAAAAAACAGAGAAGCGATTCTAAGGTCACCAAAACGGATCCTCTCAACACCTTGGCTGCGCCTAGAAATTCTGTCCATAAAAGTTATGAACAGAATCGGTGACAAAGGGCAACCTTGGCGGAGTCCAACTCTCACTGGAAACGAGCCTGACTTACTGCCGGCAATGCGGACCAAGCTCTGACACCGGTCGTACAGGGACCTAACAGCCCATATCAATGGGCCTGGTACCCCATACTCCCGGAGTACCCCCCACAGAACCCCCCGAGGGACGCGGTCGAATGCCTTTTCCAAGTCCACAAAGCACATGTAAACTGGTTGGGCAAACTCCCACGCACCCTCCAGGACCCTGCTGAGGGTGTAGAGCTGGTCCAGTGTTCCACGACCAGCACGAAAACCACACTGCTCCTCCTGAATCCGAGGTTCGACTATCCGACGGACCCTCCTCTCCAGAACCCCTGAATAGACCTTACCAGGGAGGCTTAAGAGTGTGATCCCCCTATAGTTGGAACACACCCTACGGTCCCCCTTTTTGAATAGGGGAACCACCACCCCAGTCTGCCAATCCAAGGGAACTGCCCCCGATGTCCACGCGATATTGCAGTAAGCCAACACAACCCCACAACATCCAGAGCCCTAAGGAACTCAGGGCGAATCTCATCCACCCCTGGAGCCCTGCCACCGCGGAGCTTTTTAACCACCTCGGTGACCTCAGCTCCAGAGATTGGAGAGCCCGACCCAAAGTCCCCAGGCTCCGCTTCCTCAGTGGAAGACGTGCCAGTAGGATTGAGGAGGTCTTCGAAGTACTCCGCCCACCGACTCACAACATCCCGAGTTGAGGTCAACAGCACGCCATCCCCACCATAAATGGTGTTGGTCGCGTACCGCTTTCCCCCCCTGAGACGCCGGATGGTGGACCAGAATCGATCCTTGGCTACAGAAGCTGGCGCATTTTGATAATTTAACTAAAATTTAGCAACTTTTAGTTTCAAGGAAGCATTTTGATTTACTTAGCTTTTGACTAGTATTTAGATGTTTCAGCATTTGGCTAAGCTTGCTAGTTTTAGTTTTGAGCTAGCCAATCATTTTAGCTTTTAGCAATTGTTTTGCTACTTTAGCATTTAGCTCAACGTTTGCTACTTCTAGTTTTGAGCTAGCATTTTGATGTGTTTAACTCTTTTAGCTTATTTTAGCACAACATATTCAGCTACCTTTATCTTTTGGCTAGTGTTCTATATCTTTTAGCTTTAAAAATTCGATTTTAGCTTCTTCAGCGGTTATTCAGCACTCAGTGTTCACTCTGTTTTCATGTGTCTTCACTTTCTGATTTTTTTTAATGAATTAAAAAGTTGTGCAACTTTCTTACCTCTGACTCCCAATGACCTAAACATTTCTTTGTTTTGGACTCGCCATCATTCTCTTCATCCTCTCCAGTTTCATCTTCTTCCTCATCTGTTTCTCTGTCACCTTTGACCTCCATCTTCTCTTCTTCGTCGCACTCTTCTGCAGACGTAGAAACAGCTGTGCTCGCAGATGTTTCGGTCATTTTCTGTAGAGACTCTTCCTTATTTCCCCCCACTGAAGAAACTTTCTCCATCTCTCCATCTGAAGCTGAAGCTGCAGAGTTCTCTTGCTCCATGTGGGTCAACTCTGAGGTAAAAACAATTCATGATGAGCTTTAAAATGTGTCTAAGTGTTTAAGAAAATGAGGACCAGGGGCCTCATGTATCAAAAACCTGCGTGGATTTCCTACTGAAAAGTGACGTACGGTGAAATCCAGAAAAGTGTCTACGCACAAAAAGATCCAGATTTATCAAACTGTGCGTACACCTGAATCCACGCACATTCCTTTTGTACATCACAATTGACGTGGAACTGAGCGCACGTGAGACACCTCCCCTGACACGCCTACATTTACATATGTTAAACAGATGCAAATTACTTCCTGCATGTGTGAAGGACATGTTTGTTTGATCCCTGCGCGATCAGAAATCATTTCTAGATTCGGGAAAATAATGAATTCAATATAATATGAGTGAGGACAAACATCCTAAGTAAGAATAGTAATAAAATGTGTTCATCATGCAAAGAACGAGTGATTGTCGGTATTTGTGTGCGCGCGCACCCTGCTGTGGTGCGCGAACCGGCTCATTCATTCATTCTGTGTGGAAATATTAACTTTGCGCACGAGTTTATTACCATTATTACTGTAAACACAGAGGAACTTACTTGGATGTTTGCTAGAACATAGATCTTTGTTTATGTAGATGATGTGAAGAAACGAGTCTGTGCGTCTTGGTGGAGACTTTTCATGACATGATGTTGGAGTCTCCAGACGCAGCGCGCGCCCCGCAGCCCTGTGCGCAGTCTGTCTGTGAAGCTTTTGCTCTCCTACAAGTTATATAAGGTGTACTTTCACGTGTCATTTTGGAGAAATCTACAATAAACGCAGATAATGAAACACCTCCAGCTGCCGTGTCGACACCGGTGAGGGTGCGCGCGCGCTCCAAGCGCGACCACTCAGCCTTTGGAAACATATGGATGAGACCATTCCATTGGACATGATCCGGCTTTGTGTGGACTGGACTGCACAGTCCCGATCGACCTCTGTGGAACAGTTTGACCGCTGCTTCTGTATGCACGCGTGATGCACGGCTCCCCAGAGCGCAGCATGCAGTGCCAAACTGGAAAATTATTATTTCTGAAAACGGCTGATAAGCCATATCCTAGATCGGAAAACTATATCTGTTTCTAAATAAATGCTCTGCGTGTTACACTATTTATTATAACCTCCAGTAAGGCTGAATGAATCCGTTCCTGTTAAATTTATTTTTGGCACAACGTTGCGCGTCCTTTATTTCACTGCGTCATGTGGATGTAATACTTGTTAATCGTGTGTTTGGAGGGAATATTAATCATTTACACATCTTGAACTGTTAATAATAATAATAATAATAATAATAATAATAATAATAATAATAATGAATTCAATTTATAACGCACTTTTCATTAATGGAAATCTCAAAGTGCTACAAGGTGCAACATATTTGAATGTCAATAAGACAAATAATAAAACAATTAAAATCAACAACAGTATCAACTCAGATCAAAAGTAGAATCATGAGGAGGAAGAGTATGCTCGGTTGAAAAGAAAGGTCTTCAAGCCGCTCTTAAAGTCAACCACAGACTGTGGGGCTTCAGTTTCTCTGAAACACCTGTAAGTGTCGCCAAAGGAACAAGAACCACAGAAACGTGCGTACGCCTGCTCGGGAGCTTGCGTGGATATGTACCTGGATGCGCATATATTCACGTTCAGTTCAGTTTTGATACATACGGGCTTTTGCGTGGGAAGTGACGTGCGCAATGTTTTTGTGCGCACGCATGGTTGATACATGAGGCCCCAGATCAAGAGTTTTGTACTGTATGGAAAAAAGATAAACTACTACATCTATCCACTCATCCAACCATCTATCCATCCATCAATCATCTGGTTCTGGGCTCAGGTCTCAGGGGCAGCTTGATCAGGGAGGTCTAGACATCTCTCTCCACAGACACCTCTTCCAGCTTTTCTGGAAGGACTCCAAGGTGTTCCCAGACCAGCTGAGAGCTGTGGTCTCTCCAACGTGTCCTGAGTCTTCCCTGGGGGTCCTTTTAGTTGGACATGCCTGGAAAACCTCCATATGAAGGTGTCTAAGGGGCATCCTTACCAGATGCCTGAACCACCTCATCTGTCTCCTCTGGATGTGGAGGAGCAGCGGTTCTAATCAGAGTCTCTCCTGGAGAACTGAACTTCTCACGCTATCTCTGAGAGAGAGTCCAACTACCCTGCAGAGGACTCATTTAGACCACCTGGATCCAGGATCTCATTATTTTAGTCTCTACTGTAAGTTCATGACCACAGATAAGGGTAGGAATTTACAAAGCATCTTGATTAGTAAACAGAGAGCTTCTCCTTACAGCTCAGCTCCCTCTTCACCACAATGGACCGGCACGGAGTCCAAAATACTGCAGAAGCTGCACCAATCTGTCTGTCAATCTCATGCTCCTAGCTTTTAAATAAAACCCAGAAACTCTTAAACTCCTCTATGTCCGAAACTCAGACGTGGGTCTATTGGGCCCAGTCAAATCAGCCCAAATGAGTTACAGGAAGTTGCCTTTCGGTGGGCCCACCACTTGCAGGAGGGGTCGTACAAGCCAGGTGCTGTGGCCAGCAGCCCAAGGCAGTGACCTTGGCATTCTGACCTTGTCTAACTGAAGCCGGTTGGACTAACTAGTATATCAAAGTTTTTTGTTTACATAGTCCAAAAATCAGATGTAAAATGCAGAAAACTTTTCTTTGTCCAATATGGCGAACGCTCATATACTGTACTCTGCTAGTAATTTACATATTCCAGGATTTCCTGACCAATTTTATTTTTGTAACTTTCATTCTTCATATCTAGTGTTAGTCCAAACTGTCCATTGGTGATTGGGTTTAAACTGGAATAAGTTTCTCTTATTGAAATTTTTAAAAAAAACTGTTCAAAATATTTTTAATGATCTAAACTGGGAGTTTAACAAATAATTAATCAACTTCACAGCTTGAAATCTGACCAGGAACCTAAAAACAAATCTTACATTGGGCCTCAACCCTTCAACTGTGCAGTCTTCCTCACATCAAGGTCACCTCTTTGACTCAGTCATGCTGAATTCTTCCGTTCTTATGGTCAAACTCATTTAAAAAACTTATCTGGAGTGGATTTTTATTCAAGTTCTTCGGGTCTGAACTCACCTTGGATTTGAGTTTGAAGCTCCATGTTCTGATTTGTCCTTGTTTTCTTCTGTTTGGGTTTTTGGTGCAGCTTCCTTTCTCTATGTGATGTTTATTCTCTCTTCAGAAAGTCTGTTATAGTTTTCCACTGGTTTTAACGAGCCGATCGGTTAGATGTCTCAGTATTTGCTAGCTCTTCTTCAAGGCCTCTCCCACAGTTTCTGGACGACTTGAACACTGTTCTACTCGTCTGCGACTGAACTGCCTCTTCTTCTGCAGTCTGCTGATCTGATGCCTTTTATCACTTCTAACGTCTACATTTAGCCCTCTACTCCAGACCTTATCACCACGGTGGCCTTAATCAAACCTCAGAGTCAGTTATGGCTACAGTATAAGTGTGTTTGATAAAGTGTGTGTATGAAGTGTCAAATGTGAGTTTATGCAGTGAGTGGGCTGGAAGGAATGCATCATGTTGATGGGACACATGGCCTCTCAGAGTAAAAAAACAAGAATAAAAAATGGAAATGTAGAATATTTTCACTTGCATAAATAATATGTTTCTCTCCACTTCTTACATTAGCTTTAGATCTTTGAAGGATCTTTGTGGCCAAAATAAATTTTTATTTATAAACACAAAACAATATGAAAGGTTCCGTTGGTTGCAATCTATAAATATAGCCACTAGGTGTCACTAAGTCCCACAGAACAGATCTTTAATGTGTTCTATTATGGTTGATGGAGTTAAATTATTTGGAAGTTGCTTCAAAGCCTTCCTGATTCAGATTTGTTTTGTCTAATATTTTCTAGGTGGACTTTGTGGTGACGAGGGAACTGAGCTGCAAGGAGAAGCTCTCTGTTTACCTACGTTCCTTCCCTAATCTGTGGTCACGAACTCTGGGTGGAGAATCAAAGACACAGACTGTGGATATGGGCGGTCTAAATGAGTTTTCTCCACAGGGTGGTTCAAGCATCTGGTAAAGGATGCTCCCTGGACACCAGAGGTGTTCTGGGTATGTCCAACGGTAGACAGGGCTGGGCCATATAATATCGTTCACAATAATACCAGTAAGAAAAAGCTTGCCCGGACAAAATAATTATATCATGATATGCTAATTTCATGACGTAATACTTCAGGGCACCCCGCCCCCTTAACAACCGAGCGCGCCCAACGACCAAACCAAACTGCGCAACCCCCCCTCCACCCGTCGGTACTGGTGTAACGCTAATTAGTTGCGCACAATACTAGCTTGCTAAAATGCTAAAAACAAACAACGTACATCTCAGCTGTCTCTCTATCCAGCTCTAAACTGCAGGTACAGACAGTTCAACTGTCGTTCCCTCCCCACACCCTGCTCTGAGTTGCTGGAGCGGGCTACGTCTCCCCCGCTCCAAACTGTCGGTACAAACACGCGCAGCTCAACTGTCTCTTGAGTTCCACAGTCGGTCCATGGCCCAAGAGGCAGGTGATCAAACACAGATCAGTTTTTAAAAAATGAATCAGAGGAATGACATGTTCCTGCAGGAACAGATGAAGCTGAAACACCAACAAGCTTCAGGGTCAGCTAGACGCCTTGTCATAAGTTCTGGAAGTTACAGCTCATTTAAAGACAACATATATTTTGTTGTACCTGTAGTTTACATTTATGCTCAACAGATCAGCTTCATTTATTTAGTTGTTTTGGGAAACTACACCTTCACTTTAGTTTTTGTGGTGGTTTTTGTTGATCTATATTTTGTGCAGACTTTTTCAATCTAAATAACAGAAGGATTTTTTTTTTTTAAATTATACTTGGAGACTGAATACTTTACTAATTAAAGTAATTGCAGTAAAATTACCCCTTGTTGTTTTTATTTTATTTTATACAGTATGTATAATACTGCAAAGCAACATGTTAAGTTAATTTTGTCGAATAAATAACTTTGATTTCTTTTTTTCTTTTTTTGGGTTATATCACGAAATTTATCGTTATCGTCAGAATGCTCTAAAATATCACAATATAATATTTGAGCCATATCGCCCACCCCTAAGGAGACCCCTGGGATACTTTAGGATTTTCACAGGATGCCTCAGTCTGAGACTGAGATGTGTTCTGGCCTCGTCAGTGAGTCTTCTGAACGGACGGAGACAGCGAGGGGGTTGGCAACAGCGCACTAGCCTTTGTGTCGCTGAGTGAGGGGTAACAGAGCCAGACATATCGATATATTAGACATACAGTATACTGTACATCATTTTTAAATCTCTTCTAAAAACACATTTTTACTCCCTGGCTTTTAGCAAAGACTGAATTTTGCTCTGCACTGTTTTTATTGTTCTTACTGATCTTAAAGACCGTGTAAAGTGAATTTCAACATTTTCTTCAATAAACATTATAAATGTCGTAATTGTAATCTTGTAAATGAGTAAAAAGTCTCAAAATTGTAGCTCAATTAATTTTGGAGTTATAGATCAAACTGTGTATAAACACATTTCTCTTTCAGGATTTTTTAGGCGTGGTTTAAATGTGACCGCGTTTCGTCACGCGGTCACAAGCCCCACCCCCTGCAGCTCCAGCCGTTATAAATGCGTTCTTCGGTGGAGCCGTTCACTCGCTACCGACCGTCTCCCTCCAGTACTGGCGTGCTGCTGGAGCGACCACATGCCACCTGCACCTCCGCGCACCTCCGCCCCCCCCCCCCCCGCGCGCGCGCGCGCGTGTGTGTGTGTGTGTGGCGATCAGACCCCGCATGCGATGTGACCGGTTCGGACCGCGAGTCCGCTCATCTTCTAAAATAGCGCTGATTATAACAGCGGAGTTATGTGTCCTCAACTTTAAAAACATAACCAGAGTTGTTAGTGCACTAAAAACAGCGTAACTCTTGGAAAAAGGAGCTGCTGGAAGCCAGAACTCAGATAAAAACAGAGCAGGTGGAGCTCTGCTTCCCCCGTATGCCTCCCCACACAGCTCAGCTCTGAAGGGGGCTGGACATGGCGCAGTACAGCGCTGAAATCACGCCCACGTGCGACACGCCCCCAGCGTTCTAGAGCAAGTCAAAATCATGTTTTTTCATGATTTTTGAGACTTAATTTTATAAGGAAATCAATGTTTTTAATCAGTCAGATTTATATGGGTGATTAATAACACATATTTATGCCGTGTGACAAAATAAAAACACAAATTTAATTTCACTTTACACGGTCTTTAATGTTTCAACAACTTTTTTTTTTAATGTGTTTAAATTTTCTTGATTTTATGTGTACAACACTTTGTTGCACCTGTGGTTGTTTTAAAGGGCTTTATAAATAAAGTATTATCATTATTATTATTATTATTATTATATGAATAAAATAAATAAACTACTGTCAGTAATGTGATTATTTGATGACAATAGTGTGTGACTGCCCGTTCGTGGGATTAAACAACAACAGACAGATTTATTATGAGAGAATATTGATGATGACCAACTGCAACTTTGTAGTTGGTATAAAACATAGCTAACCACAAAGAGGATAGCTGAAGTGAGTTAATTAAGTTTAGTAAATGACACAAGGGCGACGGCTGACACATATTTAAAGCATCGCGTTCCACATGCAGCTGAGTTCTTCACGCCTCTTTTGGTTCCGCTCGGCCCGCTTCGTTTCTGAAAACTCACATCTAAGCGTGAAGTGGCTGGCTTCATCGGATTTATGAGCAACAAGAGGGAGGAGAAAGGGACTGATCTGTGCGACCATTTCACAGAACTGTCTTGTGAAGTATGTCATAGCCATCTGACTTTCATAAAATAGTAACTATAAGTTTAAATACAAAAATGACCATGTTAGGCCTCCTTTGCAGAAGAGATCTGTGGTCTCAGTGGGATTTGCCTGCTTAAATAAAGGTTAATAATATTAATAATGAATAATAATGACCTTGCTCCACTCTCCACAACGTGGCAAATTTAGAAAACCTCCTTCAGTGTGAAGCAGATTTCCCAAAAATCTTAATTTAACGTTTTACCATTCTTGAGCACAACCCCAAAACACTCCAGCTTGAAGAGTATTTCCTCAGATAAACAAACACATTTCAACGTTATTCTAAAATCCCATAATGCATCAGGTCTACAGGAGAGACGAACCTGGAACTACAGTTTCCATCAGCATGGATCAGTTTCACATGCAGCTGAAAAAGAACCGGAGGTGTTAAAAACCTCATATCTGTTTGTTGTGTTTAAAAACAGCAGGAAAAAGAGAAATAATTAAAAGTTTATCGGTTTGTTTTCATTTGCCAGAGAGAAACCAGGTTATTCAGCCTCCCACTCACCTCCCTCCTCCACCGGGTCAACCTTGAGCAGAGCTGAAGTGAAAGTGAGTGGGCAGCAGAACGTGGCAGCGTTGGAGCGAGAGGTGAAGTGTTGGTGTTGTAATTACAGCCGAGCTGAAGAAAAGCAGAATACAACCGTAAAAGAGGGCAAACATCTGCAAGTATTATAAAAAGAAAGAGAAGAGTAAAAAAATCTATTTAGGGGTGATTATCGGGAGCAGTGATGCAACATGTTCATTAAATTTAGAAACAGGACAGCGTGTTCGGAAATAAACAAACTTTACATGATCGCCCACTCCTAAGAAGGGCGGGCGATCACGTAAAGTCCTGTGCGTGTGTTCATTCGTCTTTTAGCAAAATACTGTATATTATTTAAAAAAATACTGTGGATTTAAAGAAACTTTCAGAAAGTAATATTTGGATATGCTTAACGTTTAAGTCAACCAGATTCAATAAGGCTGCCACAGCTAGCTACATTAGCAGACACAAAAATGTTTAACTCGTTCAGTTTTACAGACGATTTATCGTGGTAGTAGCTGAGAGTCATCCCCTACAGATGCTCTGAGGGCTAACTGATCACCCACCAACATGCATTAGTTTTTAAATAAATAATTTTTGTTTCAGACTTACGCTAGAGTTTGACAGAATTGTGTTTTTCTACAGATCTCAGAAATCAGGGCAGCCAATGGCTGATATAAAACACTGATACATTTCATATTTTAGACCATCAAGCATTTTTCTTTTAACAAAAGAAAAAAAAAACATGCATTTAACAACACTTAGATAAAATATCGTAGCTGGAAGAAGCGACCTCTGAACCTGAGGTCTTCTCAGAAAGTGAGCTGGGTTTCTTTTGACCTGAATAATGTCTGATTGTTTCTGCACATTCTCTGTCCAAGAACTCTTAATCTCTCACAGACCAATGAATATTCACGCATTTCAGTTAATCTATATATATACATGAAATTAAAGCGTGAAACAGAAAATTAAACATTGAAAACCCTAATTATGATAGAATGTATTTAAAAATCAAAAACACTTCATCGTACCTCGTGGTCGTCTGCTGAGGGTCACGCAGGTGGATCGTCTGTTCACACATTTTGTTTATCTCAAACACATCACAAAACACACAAAATCACACATTGCAGGACTTTACATTTATGGTTATTTATTGTACATATAATAGTAAAATAAATGCACTAATAATAGAACAGCAAATATAAATTAAGTGCATAAGAGAACATGACAAAACATTAAAAGTCAGGCTACTCAAACGGATGCAATGACTGTAGAGTTGTAAATATAAATAAACTCTGAAGTTGGCTTTTAAAGACAGCGGCTTCGCTTATCGGTGTCTGATTTTACTGATTCACTGTACTGAAAAAAAAAAAAGAATAAATAACAATAAAAACAGTCTTTAGGAAACAATCTTTGTGATAAAAATGACAAATAAAACAGCCTCTGTGATGCAATGGAGCAAATAAAACGGTTCCCTTACCGTAAGTCTTGTAATAGACGCTCCTCTTCACATTTTTGTGTTTCTGTGTTAAATACATCCTGAGCTCACTGACCAATACACCCTCACACACACACGCACACACTGAGTGAACATACAGTACTGATCTGCTCCTGGGTCCTCCTGAGTCTCTGCATCTCTGGTGTGTCGGAGATCATGCTGAAGCCTCGGCCTTTACTCTCCTCAAAATCCTTCTTGTACTTCACCTGCAGGAGAAAACACCTGTTTTAAAAAATATTCAATGTAAAAAAAGAAAAATCTACCTGAGGTAAGGAGATTAATGCCTCTGCTGCAGAACGACAAAAACATTCATCCTCAGATGTTTTTCTTGTCTTTACAGAACCTTCGGACAACTACTTTCGGTATCCTGAATGTTCTGAATGTAAACGAATTACAAACGATTAGTGACTGACAGTTTTATGAGATATTGAAGCTCATACTCAATAATCCAGGTTAAAAAATCCAACAAATCAGGTCATCTGGACCTTTTTTTTTGTTGAGACATTTCATCCTTCATCCAAAGGACTTCATCAATCCAAGGAGCCACAAAAAAACTCAGACCCACAAGAAGAACACTCCCAATTTATGAGATATTTTACTAAAAGACAGGGTTGACTCCAACAGATTATATTCAAGTTTTGGGGCCCCGTTAGCCTGGTTAAAACCAGACCCTTGTCCTTCACTTCGCTTCGGACTAGGGTCTGGACTTTCTCCATTGAGAAACGATTCTTGCTGGAGGCGTGGCCTCTGCTGATGGCTGCTCCCCCGTGGTCTGCTGAACTTGACTTCAGCTCCGCCTCCTGCTGAATTTTCTCTCGCTGCCTTTGCATATTCTGTGTTTATATGTTAATAAAACGTTCTAATAAAATAAAATAAAACCATGGATCGCTGGTCCAACACACCAGAAGACCAGGAAATCTGATGGGACTCGGGCAGCAACGTAAA
>JBBPBX010025587.1:23890-38765 GCA_038048925.1 Garcialebias charrua
GACTGTGATGTCATCAATCTGCTCTCCAGTACCAGACTGTGATGTCATTACTCTGTTTTCCAGTACCAGACTGTGATGTCATCAATCTGCTCTCCAGTAACAGATTGTGATGTCATTACTCTGCTCTCCAGTACCAGACTGTGATGTCATCAATCTGCTCTCCAGTACCAGACTGTGATGTCATTACTCTTCTCTCCAGTACCAGATTGTGATGTCATTACTCTGCTCTCCAGTACCAGATTGTGATGTCATTACTCTGCTCTCCAGTACCAGACTGTGATGTCATCAATCTGCTCTCCAGTAACAGACTGTGATGTCATTACTCTGTTCTCCAGTACCAGAGTGTGATGTCATCAATCTGCTCTCCAGTAACAGACAGTGATGTCATTACTCTGCTCTCCAGTACCAGACTGTGATGTCATCAATCTGCTCTCCAGTAACAGACTGTGATGTCATTACTCTGTTCTCCAGTAACAGACAGTGATGTCATTACTCTGCTCTCCAGTACCAGACTGTGATGTCATCAATCTCCTCTCCAGTACCAGACTGTGATGTCATCAATCTGCTCTCCAGTAACAGACTGTCATGTCATTAATCTGCTCTCCAGTACCAGATTGTGATGTCATTCCTCTGCCCTCCAGTACCAGACAGTGATGTCATTACTCTGCTCTCCAGTACCAGACAGTGATGTCATTACTCTGCTCTCCAGTACCAGATTGTCATGTCATTAATCTGCTCTCCAGTACCAGATTGTGATGTCATCAATCTGCTCTCCAGTAACATACTGTGATGTCATTACTCTGCTCTCCAGTACCAGATTGTGATGTCATTACTCTGCTCTCCAGTACCAGACTGTGATGTCATCAATCTGCTCTCCAGTAACATACTGTGATGTCATTACTCTGCTCTCCAGTACCAGACTGTGATGTCATTACTCTGCTCTCCAGTGTAATGAGATCAATACATTAGCTTCAGTTTCTCTCCTGTATGCATGGCTGCGGTTTCATCAAAGATGCAAGCCGATTGTCTAAGTGCCGCTCCTGTCACAGCACAGAGCAGGCAACTTTGCTCCGCCCCTACTCACAGTAGGGGTTGAACGAGTACATAATTTTTAAACTCGACATTAACATAATAAAGCTCGAGTAGAACTCGAGTAGTTGATGATGTTATAGGATCTTAAGATGCAAAAAATATCAAACTAAACAAAACAAAAAAGTAATTTATTATTTACAACAACAAAAAAAGACTAACAAAACATTGGGAGCATACAAAGTATATTATGCTCCTACCATTTATCATAGTGCAAATAAGTCACTGGAAAACCCAAACTATTAGTTATTATTATTAAGATGCAAAAGTGAAAGAAATGTGCGGCACGTCAAAAACAAAACTAAAAACATTGGGGTGGTCGACCACCACGCAACACCGCCCGCGGTGCTACGCATTGGGTTTAGTTTTAGAGATAATTATGTTTATAGGTTTTTTAATAGGTTTAGAGATTCATATTTTTTGCTTTTCGTTTATGAAACAAGGTCAGAGGAAGCTGGTTCTGGTTCGGTCGATTGGACCCGGTGTTACAGTGTATTCTGTGACCTGCAACAGTGCATGCAACACCGCCCCCTACGGTCACAATATACGATGGTCAAAGAATATGGTGTAACATCGGTTCGCTACGCGCTCCAAACAGGAAGTTGATTCATTTTCTGTTCTGTAACTGCGACGTGATGATGTCACGACAAATACTAGACGTAAAATTTAAAAACTCGATAGATGTCCTAGGAATCGATGTGTCGATTACTCGAGTACAGTACTCTGTTAAACGGCTAACGCACAGTGTTCTGATGTTGTGTCGTCATGTGACTCAGCGGCGCCAGACAAGCAAGCATTTGTTGTGGTGTGATAACTTGGTACAGTTTGTTTATTTAAGATTTTAAAAAATCTAAAAAAAGTAGTGCAATGATATTTTTTATTTAATTATCATAGTTTCTGAACACAATGTTTTAATTTATTCTTGAGTGATCATTTTGTGCACTTTGTTTAAGGGGAAAAAAAAACTTGCCATCACAAGGTATGGGGAAAATTGTTTTGTTACTGGTCTATTTTTTTCAGGGAAAAAAAACTTTTAATATAATAAAGCATTTTTATTTACCTATAAACTTTGCCTAATTCCATCCTGGGTTTAAACTAATAAATGATCTAAAGGAAAAAAAATCACAAAACACTTAAAGGGGACCTCAGATGTGTTTTTTAAATGTTTATGGTATTTCTGTGGGATATCCAGACCCTATTCCTTCAATTTAATGCACAAAATAATTATTAGATAATCAATTATACCCTTTTTAATTCTGCCATTTTTAACTTTCGTTTTGAACGACCGGTTTCTGATAGAAGTTCTGAAGTCCACGCCCTTCAACGATCTGTTTACGCCCTCTGTAACAGCCAGTATCTGTAATGTGTTGTTGTTTTAAAATTAGCTCTTTTTTTATTACTCATTTGACTTACTGTTAGTGCTAGCTTAAGATAACTTACCGAAACCCGTCTGAGCGCGCCGCAATTTGCTGCTCCTTTTAGCATTAGACCACCCGAATCCGATGCTAATGTTAGCTTGTTCCTCTTCCGGTGTTCGCCAGCTCCGCTCGTTGCACGCGGCGATTTTGGGAGTTATCGCTGTTCCAGTCAAGACAACACAAAGTTCACCAAGTGTCTCCCGTAAATTAATCCGTAAGGAGAAGGTCCTCGCTGCTGCGAGGCTGCTGCGAGGCTGCAACGAGGCTGTACAATTGAAGCTCCGCTCCATCCGCCAGAAGCAGTGTCCCGTTGCCGCCGGTCCCTATGCCGGGAGTCCGCTCGTTTAATTTTTGCCGGCTGCGCGTTGGGAGCGATCGCAAATACACTAAAAATTGAACTAAAACATAAAAATAACAATTATACTTTATTTATAAAGCCATTTAAAAAAAACACAGCTGCAACAAAGTGCTGTACACATGAAATTAAGAACATATAAACAAAAGATGAGATGAAATCATGAAAAACAACAGTCATGTGTTTAATACAGAAGTGGGTTGAGCCTAACCAGGGGTTGCTAGGTGAGGGGCTGGACTCAGGTTTGAGGTGATTGGCTGCGGGTTGTGACGTCAATAACCGCAGGAAGTGTGAATCCAGGTGTATTTATCAAAAATAAATAAATCTACTTAGAGTAAATAAACCACTGGGTGCATTTTTTTGGCACAAGGACTGTTTTTTTATGAAGTAAATACCCAAAGTTGAGTAAAAAAAACATTAAAAAGTGAATTTTGCATCTGTGGTCCCCTTTAAGTGTTGTCAAAATTCACCGCAATAACGTAAATGCATCAGTATCGGTATCAATATCGGCGATGCTGGACCTGCATTTACTTGGTATCAGATTGATACCAAAATTTGCTGTATCACACACCACTACAGTAAACCTCAGAGTTTGGGGCTAATTACCCCATAAGCCCTTTGGAAAGTCTGGCCTAGCGTTTGATGGCCCAGAATGCATTGCAGTTACGATACAAAAGGAGGTTAAAGAGCTAATTACCTGGATCATTCAGACGACATATAATGGTTTTATGTTTAAATATTCCGACACAGAGGAAATAATTACAACCGTCCACCTACAGCTACAATCAGCTCCTCGCAGTCAGAAAATACGTCTCAGACAGTCAGAAAGGGTCACGAAAGGTAGAGAGAGGCGTTATTTCTGCTGTTAAAATCAGATTTATTTTAAAAACTCTCGCCGTGTTTCTCAGAAACTTTTTGTCTAACGATGTGAAATGACTTTTCCACTCCGCAGGTTATTATTACAGAGGTATTGTGTGCCAGAAATGGTTGTTTATTTTGGGTTTCAAACGCAGAAGCAGGAAAACGACTGAAAATAATAAATTCCACGATCGTTCAGTCAGAGGACCCTGAAGGTGGATGAATCTAGTTTAAAAACAGATAAAACTGCAAAAATCTGTAATTATCCCCATCAGAATGTTATCATTACATGTAGGTCTACAACTCGTTAACATTTGGTATCAACTGATTCAAGATGGCCGACGCACACACAAAAATTTGCAGACATTGAGCTGAAATTTGATGTGGTTGTAACTGAGTCTCAACAAGATGGTCTGTTTTTAATCATTGAAGGACAGTCATGTCCTTTGGCCTCCTCCGCACCCTCATCTTAGTCGAACTCAGACAAACTTTATTTTGAAAGCACCTTTCATACAAGTGTAACAAACAAACAGAAACACAAACAATTTAAAATAGCTGTGAATGTATATTTTAACTCAAAAGCCAGACTGATCAACACTCAGCTGAGCTCAGGTCCACAGGTGAGACGCCTCACTGTGGGTTCTGGTTCTAACTTTAGGTCCAATCAGAAGAACTTTTCCCAGAGGACCTGAGGGATCTGGAGGGCTCAGAACATAAAACCAGGTCTGAAAGGAGGAGGACTAGGACCACAAACAGACTTTCTAATTCTAAAACACACAAGAAGACAATGAAGAGATGTTAAAATAGACAAGATGTCAGCTTTTCTTCTGGTCTTTGACAACATTTATGCAGCTGAGAGTTAAACTACTCTGTACTCAGTTAAACTTTTTTTTAATCAACGTTTGACACTATTCTTTATTTCTACACAGACTTATACTCCTCTGGTTAAAACTGCTTTATACTCAGAGTTCTACTATTTTAAACATAGAGATACATATACTACTCTGTACTCAGTTAAACTTTTTTTAATCAAGGTTTGACGCTATACTTAATTATTGATTTCTACACAGACTTATACTCCTCTATACTCTGGGTTAAAACTGTTTTATACTCAGAGTTCTACCATTTTAAACTTAGAGATATACTACTCTGTACTCAGTTAAACTTTTTTTTAAATCAAGGTTTGACGCTATACTTAATTATTTATTTCTACACAGACTTACCGGTATACTCCTCTATACTTAACCCAGAGTTCTACTATTTTAAACTTAGAGATACTGTATACTACTCTGTACACTTGTATATGAGTCTTCTAGGCTCAATGTGACTTATCTGTCTAAATAAAGGTTGAATGAATACTCAGAGTTATACTACTCTAAACTCAGATGTACTATACTGAAGGTTATACTCCTTTATAAGTAATTATTCACCTCTACACTTAGTTATACTCTATACTCAGAGTAAATATTACTTTATACTCAGAGTTCTACTATTTTCAACTTATACTACTCTGTACTCTACAACCGGTACTGTATGCTCAGATAAACTTCTCTATACTGAAGGTTATACTCCTCTATAAGTAATTACCGTATTCAACTCTACACTTAGAGATACACTCCTCTATACTCAGCGTAGACTGCTTTATACTCATTTATACTATTTTGAAAGAGTCAGAATCAGATTTATACTCTTCTATACAGTACTCAGTTATACTCCGGTGCACTCAGTTATACTCCTCTATACTCAGTTTTACTCATCTTCAAAGTTATAGTTCTCTCATACAGAGTTATAATGTTCTGTACTCATACTTATTGTCTTCTATACTCTGTTATATTCCTGTGCACTCAGTTATACTCCTCTATACAGGTGACCCCCGACTTACGAGCACATCGACATACGAGGTTCCGGACTTACGAGCTGACTAACGAACAGTAAAGTTGTACAGAACATACAGAAAATACAGCACTGGTATGAGTTTTAGATGAAAGTGTGTTAGCTAACCGTTTGTAAACAAGTTTCTGAGCATGTTTATGAACTAGTATGTACGTTTGTGTTGAAAAACGAGTGTTCGTAGTAGCGCTAGCATACATTTTCCGACAACACGTGTTTCGGGTTCCAACATACGAGATTTCGTCTTACGAGCACCTCGCAGGAACGGAACTCGCTCGTAAGTCGGGGATCACCTGTACTCAGTTTTATTCATCTATATTCAAAGTTATAGTTCTCTCATACAGCGTTATAGTCTTCTATACTCAGTTATACTCCTGTGTACTCAGTTATACTACTCTATACTCAGTTTTATTCATCTACACTGTATATTCAAAGTTATAGTTCTGTCATACAGAGTTATAGTCTTCTATACTCGGTTATATTCCTGTGCACTCAGTTATACTCCTCTATACTCAGTTTTATTCATCTACAGTATATTCAAAGTTATAGTTCTCTCATACAGAGTTATAGTCTTCTATACTCAGTTATACTCCTGTGTACTCAGTTATACTCCTCTATACAGTACTCAGTTTTACTCACCTTCAAAGTTATAGTTCTCTCATACAGAGTTATACTGTTCTGTACTCAGACTTATTGTCTTCTATACTCAGTTATATTCCTGTGCACTCAGTTATACTCCTCTATACAGTACAGTACTCAGTTTTACTCATCTATATTCAAAGTTATAGTTCTCTCATAGAGTTATAGTCTCCTATACTCAATTATACTCCTCTATACTCAGTTTTATTCATCTATATTCAAAGTAGTTCTCTCATACAGAGTTATACAGTTCTGTACTCAGACTTATTGTCTTCTATACTCAGAGTTACACTCATTTAGACTCAGACTTGATACACTAGGATTTGTGTAACAGTGAATAGAGTTGCTGTCTGTACTCAAGAGTTACTGTATACTCTTCTATACTTTGGAGTTATAGCCTTCTTAGAAAAGACTATGATCCTGCAGGTGATAAAACGTGAACTAAAGTCTCTGGAGAAACGACTGTACTCTGGTGAAGTTTATAGATGATAAAAATTTTATTTTTTTGTGATATTCTTAAAGAAATGTCTGGAACTTAAATTAGTCTGAACCCACACAAAGGGTTTAAACAGATATATGAATTATTCTCTTTCAGGAGATGAAAGATGATGCTTCCCTCTGGTTTCCGGTGGACCTCCTCATCTGCTGGAGTCATTCATAGTCTTCACACTTCTTTTGGTCTTCAGATTATTGAAGGTTCTTGCAGACGACGCAGAGATAAATTCACAGCCACGAGGGCTGGATCAGGATTTTCTCCCAGAGTTAGATGTTAGTAATCTGCAGCTGCAGCTCTTCAGTTAGTTGCTGTTTTAGGAGGACCCAGCAGGGGGTCTGATTCAGTCCTCAGACAAACATCAAGCGTTCTTTTAGTTCCTGCTCAGCAGCTCGACCTTCAGAGGGACGGCTGCGGCTCATTCAGACTTAATGTAGTGCTGCTGGTGTCCATCAGTCACCGGCAACAAACCATTAGCTTCACCACTGACCTCTATCAGAGACATGACTCACACACTCTGTGCATGAGTGTGTCTGCGTACGTGCGTGCACACCCCCACAGTGATTCTGTTCTCAGAACCAAACTAACTGAATCCTTCAGATTGGAGCTTCCTGCTGAGCTGAGATGGTAAATTAATGAGCCGAAGCACAAACAGCAGAAATTATCATTGGTTTCAGAGTCATCTGTAAAAATAATAAATGGAATAAAATCTAAAATTGATTGTCATAAACTGGAGTAAATATGTTGCTGACGGTATGAGTTTGCGTCACTCCACTGTTTTACTGTTTTTTCTTCTTCCCTGTAGTTTTGACAATCATACTCCTGCAGACTTTGAAATATTTTAGCTGTTCTTATATTAAATGTTCGTCTCATTCAGCAGAAGAGTGTCGTTCCTTTTGGTTTCTGTAACTTTTGTACTATTCAAAATATTTGACTTTATTTACATTAATTTCTTCATATAAATTTGTTCCAGCTTTACATACCACTTCTGCTTCTTTTAGCTTAGAGCCTCTAGCTAGCCTTCTGACACTTTTACCCACACTTTTGGTACTTTTAGCTTTAAGTTAACCTTTTGCTACATTTAGCTTCTAGATAGCCATTTGCTTTATTTAAAAAGCCTATTGCTACTTTTAGCTTTTGGCTACTATTCTCTTCTTTCACCTGCTGTTTTCTGCTACTTTTAGCTTTTAGGTAGCCTTTGATTCTTCTAGATTTTTACCTTTGCTGCTATGAGCTAGCTTTTTGCTACCTTTAACTTTTAGTCAGCCATTTAAAACCTTTAGCTTTTAGCTAGTGTTCAACTTCTTTAGCTGTTGCTGGCTAACATACTGTTTGAGGTTTTAGCTTTTAGCTAGTATCCTGCTCTTTTAGTGTGTGTTATGGTTCTTTAAGCTTTTAGCTCGTGTATTAGTTCATTAAGATGTTGATTAAAATTCATCTTATTTAGGCTTTAGTTAAAGAAGTTTAGCTCCTTTTTTTCATTTTTAGCTAGTGTTGTGGTTCTTTTAGCCAGTGCCCTGCTTCTTTTAACTTGTAGTCATTGTTCTGCTTATTTAAGCTTTTATTAGTGTGCTGCTTCTTTTAGCTTTTAGGTAGTGCCTGATATTTTTGGCCTTTGGTTAGTGCCTGCTTCTTTTAGCTTTTAGCTACTTTCTTCTTTTAGTTTTAAGCTAGTGTCCTGATTATTTTGGCTTTTAGCTGGTGCCTTGCTCATTCTAGATTTTAGATAGTGTCCTACATCTTTTGGCCTTTAGCTAGTGTCCTGCTTACTCTAGCTTTTAGCTAGTGTCTTGATTAGTTAGTTAGTTTTACTATTTTAGTTAGTTTTACTATTTTTATGCTTATGTCTATTATTATATGTTTCAGTGTTTCAATGTTTAGATGTTTACTGTTGCACCGAGGGACTGAGAGAAACGCAATTTCGGTCCTGTGTATGTCCTGCACTGTACATATTGCAGATCTGACAATAAAGTTGACTTTGACTTTGACTTTGACTTTGATTATTCTAGCTTTAGCTAGTGTTTTGCTTATTCTAGCTGTTAGCTAGTGTTCTGCTTCTTTTAGCTTTAACAACATAGTTTTAGCTTCTTTAGTGGCACTGTGTTTTAGCTAAACACCAAACTTTAAGTTATATATATAATTTTGTTGTTGTTGGGTTTTATAATTTTTATTTTTTTAGATTTCCTGTTTTGGCTGTGCTTTTTAAAAAAAAATTAATAAAGTTTTTTTGAACCCTCGCCCATTGACTCAACCTGATTCAGTCCCGAGTTCTGGATCCGTTAAAGACTCCTGTCAAAGGTGGAGCGCTAATGGCGTAAGACGTGCGTTGCTTCGGCTCCTCCGGAACATATGTGTAATATATTCTTTTGCACCTCCTAATATCCTTCCTCTGGAGTAAACTGAACTTTTATTGAAGGAATACGCATACCCGATGCCCAAAGTGTGATTGCCGGAGATATACATGGGGAAACACGACAAAACGACTCGTGGCGGAGCCGGGCCCGTGGCTGCGGTGGGGCCTGATGCTAGTGATAGCACGCTGCTAGCCAAGATTCAGGAAATGGTCGACAACCTACGCAATGAACTCATCGACAGGTTTGAGATTATGATTTCGGCTATGATTAAGAAGGAGGTTGCGGCTGTTATGACGGAGTTTGGGACTAAGCTGGCCTCGGCTGAAGCTAATATCGCTAACTTGGAGCGGGCAGCTAATGAGCATGACGGGAAGCTAACCGCCATTGAGACCCGTATCACCTCGCTAAATACAACGGTGAACACGCTGTCTAAAAAATGTGAGGACTGGGAGGGTCGTTTCAGAATAAATAACATTCGCCTCGTGGGGGTTCCGGAGGGCTCCGAGAGCCAACATCCTACGAAGTTTGTGTCGACGCTGCTTCGGGACCTGCTCGGCCTGGAGGCCGAACCCGCTGTCGACCGGGCCCAGCGCGCCATGCGGACCGGGAGGGCGGAGGGGGGCCTACCGCGCCCGCTCATAGTTCGAATTGCCCTGTACCAGGAGCGAAATGAGATTCTGCGAAGGGCCCGGGAGTCGTCGCCTTTGCTCTTTGAGGGGAAACGTGTTTTCATCTTCCCGGACTACCCGCCCGCGGTGGCTAAAAAGCGCTCGACGTTCATGGCGGTGAAGAAGGAGCTGCACTCCTGCCCTGGAGTCAAATTTGGTCTTCTCTATCCTGCTATACTGCAAATTACACTCCCAGGTGGCCAGGTTCACAAATTCGAGGATCCAGTGTTGGCTGCAGACTTTGTCAAAAAGAACCTTAAAAATGTGGTCGACCCAGCCATGGTGTAACTCCGGACGTATAGCTATGGTGTGATTATCCAATCACATTGTGACTCTTGTGACTTGAGTTCTCAGGGCCCAGTGCCGAAGATAAGCATGATAGATTATGTTACTGTTTACAGTACACGACTCTGGACGTTGAAATTACAGTCTAAAGTGCTTTCCATCTCAGACACTTATCATTCCTCCTTTTTTTAAATTTATATTTCTTCTATTTATGCTTAATTTTTTTTATTTATTTCTCACAAACAGACAGTTAATTTGCCATCTCTAACTTAGGTCTCTTTTTACGACTCCAAATTTGTCAGGTTTCCCCAGCTTTTCTTTTCTTTTCTTAATATCATTTATTATTATTATTATTATTTATGTTTAATTATTATTATTATTATTGTTATTATTACTATTATTACTTACTTTTTTCTTAATTTTCTTTTCTTCTCATAAACAGACAGTTTAGTTGCTATTTCTTACTTATGTTGTTGATATTATTCTAGCGGATTTTTATGGGCCTGCTTGTATTTTAGTTTCTTCTCATGACATATAAAATAGGACTCTGGTTTTATGACTCCAAAAATTTGTCAGGTTTCCCAATGGTTTATTTTATTCATTAATTACTTCATTGTATTTTTATTTTTATTTTTTCTTCTTCCTCCTTAATTTTTTCATTAACAGATAGTTAATCTGCTAATTCTCTCTTACTTATGTTTTTGATATTATTCTAGCAGACTTTTATGGGTCTGCTTGTATTTTAGTTTTTTCTCAGGGCATATTAAACAGGACTTTGGTTTTATGACTCCAAAAGTTGTCAGGTTTCCCCAGGTCTTGGGGTGCTTTTGAATTTTACACACTGTTATCTACATTATGTTCCAGGAGAGGGCGTTGGTGGCTAACACTGCTCTCGCTACTCCTCCTTTCAGTCCTTACTGGACTGTGTGCTGGTAGTTTCTCTTTTGATGTTTTTTGTGGGTTCTCGCGCATCCCGTTTGGGGGGATGCCTCTGCGAGGGGGGTGGGAATGGGTGGGCTGTGGGTGGTGGGGCCTCGTATATCCCGAGTGGGGGGATGCCTTGGCGATGGGGCTGGGTTGGGGGGATCTTTGGTTTGTATGGATGGGTACATTGTTTAATTTTTTTTTTTTTTTTTTTTCCTCTCCCTCCCCTTTTCAGGCGTCCGAAGGCAGTCCTGTCTTTTCCTCTCTTCTTCCTGCTCCGTGCTGACCTATGGCTGAGTCTCATTCAACTTCTGCTGCAACGGTAGGACAAGAGATTTGTTTTACTAGCTTTAATTGCAGGGGGCTCAATAATCCTCAGAAGCGCAGTAAGGTGTTACATCATGTGCGACGTTTGGGGACACACATAGCATTCCTACAGGAGACGCACCTTAGGAATAGAGATCACCTGAAAATTAAACGTAGCTGGTCTGGCCAGGTATTCCATTCCTCCTTCAACACTAAATCTAGAGGAGTAGCCATTCTTATAAATAAATCAATCCCTTATGTACACTCTCAAACTATTTCCGACCCCTGTGGCAGATATGTCATCATCACGGGCACCATCCACAACACTCCGGTAGCTTTGGTCAATATTTATGCCCCCAATTGTGACAATGAAAATTTTTTTAAACACATCTTTCAACTACTTCCCGATATGTCCTCTTATAGACTTATACTGGGAGGCGACTTCAACTGCTGGCTTAATCCCCAACTGGACCGTTCATCCACTAATACAGTCACACCCTCGCGCTCTTCTAAGGTTATTAACTCCTTTATGTCAGAGTTTAAAGTACATGACGCCTGGCGGTTCCTGCACCCCGCTCAAAAAGTTTTCTCCTTCTTCTCCCCTGTCCATCACACCTTTACGCGTATTGACCTGTTCCTGGTTGATGACAGACTGCTGTCCTGTCTCACTGGATGCAGATACGATGCCATCGTTTTATCAGATCATGCCCCGGTTACTATAAGTATCAGATTTGGTTCTCATCCGGTTGAACGAGCACCGTGGAGGCTCAACACCCGTTTATTAGCTGATGACAGGTTTATATCCTTTGTGGCAAAACAAATAGATTTCTTTTTAGAAACTAACAGGAGTCCCGAGATATCCGCTTCTTTGCTCTGGGAGACACTCAAAGCCTTTATTAGAGGAGAAATTATTTCCTACGCCAAACACGAAAATAAACTACGAAAAGAGAAAATTGAAGTGCTAACACACCAAATATCCCAAATCGATGATTTATATGCAATATCCCCCTCCCCTGTTTTGTACAGGGACCGACTTATGATACAAGCGGAGTTTGATGTACTTATGACTCAACACACTACCGAGATGTTACTTAAGTCCGGTGCCCAATTTTACGAACATGGGGATAAAGCTGGCAAACTCCTTGCTCATCAGATTCGCCGTCGGTCAGATTCACGCCTCATTTCTCAAATTCAAACGGATCAAGGAGTCACAACGAACCCAACAGAAGTTAACATGGCTTTTAAAGATTTTTACAAGATATTATATTCTTCAGAATGTTCCCCTTCTATAGCTGACTATGATGAGTTCTTTGACGCCTTGGAGATACCTGTCATTGGTCGGGATGTGGCTGACAACCTTGAGAGGCCCATTGTGGTTTCCGAACTTTCAAAAGCAGTCATGGCTCTGCAAGGGGGGAAATGCCCTGGCCCGGATGGCTTTCCCTGTGAATTTTACAAAACATTTTGGGACAAGATTTCCTCTCTGCTCTTGGAAGTATACAACGAGTCTATAGCCTCTGGGCATCTCCCTCAGACTCTCAATCAGGCAGTTATCACCTTATTGGAAAAAAAAGGCAAGGATCCCTTACTCTGCTCCTCTTATCGTCCGATAAGTTTACTTAATGTAGATTTTAAAATTTTGGCAAAGACATTGGCGCTGAGACTGGAAACTGTACTTCCCGGTGTGGTTGGGATGGACCAGACCGGTTTTGTACGGAATAGGAATTCCTTCTCTAATGTAAGGCAGCTTTTTAATGTGATCTATAGTCCTCCTTCTGATAATACTCAGGAAGTTGTAATCTCTTTAGATGCTGAGAAGGCCTTCGATAGAGTCGAATGGTCATACTTATTCTACGCAATTAAGAAATTCGGTTTTGGGGAGAACTTTTTGGCCTGGATTAAGCTGTTATATTCTGACCCGTGTGCATCCATTAGAACAAACAACAATCATTCCGGTTACTTTCCTCTCAATCGCTCTACACGACAGGGCTGCCCTTTGAGCCCGTTACTTTTTGCCTTGGCAATTGAACCCCTGGCAATAGCACTTAGAGGCAACATGAACATTGTAGGTGTGGGTAGGAACGGCATTGAAACTAAGATATCTTTATACGCAGATGATCTCCTTTTATACATCTCCAATCTGGATGTCTCCATTCCGGCAGCACTTGCTACACTTGATAAATTTGGGCAGTTGTCAGGGTATAAACTAAACCTTAATAAGAGCGAACTATTTCCAATTAATGCATTGGCTAAGAATTACCCACTACACACATTACCCTTTAAGGTTGTAGATCACGAATTTACTTATCTAGGAATTAAAGTTCCATTCAAACACAGGGACCTCTTTAAAGCCAACTTCTCCCCTTTATTAACACATATTAAGGAGGACTTCGACCGCTGGTCGGTGCTGGGTCTTTCGTTGGTGGCCAGGGTAAATACGATTAAAATGAACATTTTACCGCGCTTCTCCTACCTATTTCAACGTATCCCTATTTTTCTTCCACAATCCTTTTTTAACAAACTAGACAGCATAATCACCAGATTCCTGTGGAATGGGAAAGCTCCTCGCATACGCACTCAACTTCTTCAAAGGCCCAGGAAGCTTGGTGGGATGGCACTCCCAAACTTTAGATTTTATTACTGGGCCTCAAACATTGGTCTTTTCAGATATTGGCTTGAGGCAGACAACCCCTCTTCCCCAGCTTGGGTCACTATGGAAGCCAAGTCGGTGAGGCCTACATCTCTGGCAGCTCTGCTATATTCACCGTTGCAATCCTCGACCAAACCCTACACTTCCAGCAAATTGGTGGAGGGGTCTTTGAGGCTGTGGAAGCAATTCAGACGACACTTTGGCTTACAATCCATATCTATACATGCCCCTATAGCTTCAAATCACACTTTTCCACCGTCTCTATCAGACAATGCTTTCTTGACATGGCAGAGAAAGGGAATCTTAACCTTTCATGATATGTATATCAATGACACCTTCGCCTCGTTCCAACAAATCGTCGAGAAGTTTGACATCCCTCGCCAACACTTCTTTAGGTATTTACAAGTGCGTAGCTTTATCAGCTCCACATATCCAAACTTCCCCAATCTTCCCTTGGACACACCCTTAGATATGTTTCTAATACCCCAGGTCAAATTGAAGGGAGCTATATCTTTCACCTACAACCAAATTATGGGCCTACGTCCACAAACTTTAAATTCAATCAAACTACTTTGGGAGGAGGACCTTGGACTGACCTTTTCAGAGGATCTATGGGCACAGATTTTATCATCTGTGCACGGGTCCTCTATTTGTGCTAGGCATAGCTTGATTCAATGCAAACTTATACACCGTATCTATTATACTAAGGCGCGTTTGGCCAAGTTTTATAGCAATGTCTCTCCTACATGTGATAGGTGCCAACATTCCCCAGCTAACCTAATTCATACTATCTGGTCGTGTCCTCAGCTTTATCAATATTGGTCCAAAGTCTTTACTATCCTATCGGACATCTTCGACAGGCAGTTGGAACCTGACCCCCTAACTGCCTTATTTGGAATTGCTCCTACACAGTCCACCCTTTCCACCTCCCAGAAATCCTCCCTGG
>JBBPBX010025588.1:0-16275 GCA_038048925.1 Garcialebias charrua
ACATTATGTGATGCAAAATAAAGTGTTTTGCTGTCAAATAATTTGTATGGACTTGTCTTTAAAAATCTCATTTGTGATTTGATTGGTGAGTAAATAAAACTGACTTGTAGTTTCAATAGCTTTGTTCCTGGTGTTTAGCCTTGTCAGTTCTGGATTATTTTATTCTCCAAACAAGTTAATCACATGTTTGTGGAAAAACTGTGCTCATAAATACCTTGAGAGGTGGAGGACACCCTGGACTGGTCTCCACCAGTCCATCACAGGGACACATAGAGACAAACAAGACAACCATTCACTCTCTCACTCACACCTACAGACGATTTAGATTTAACAATCAGTCTAACATGCATGTTTTTGGTCTGTGGGAGGAAACTGGAGTACCCGGTGAAAACCCACACATGCACAGAGAGAACATGCAAGCTCCACCCAGATAGGTCGCCAGCCCGGATTTGATCAGGCAACCTTATTGCTGTGTGGCAACAGCTCTACCAGCTGAGCTGAAATCATGAAGAATTTTGAAAGTGATCTTTTAAATTATTTTATTTGAAAGTAAAAAAGATCCATCCACATTTACAAGCTTTTCCCTTCAGAGTCATGGGGGATCTGGAGCCTGTCTCCAGCAGTCATTGGGTGAAAGGTAGGGTACAACCAGGTCTCCAGTCCATCACAAGGCTACACAGAGACAAATGAGACAGACAACAATTTATGTTCTCACATCTAGTTCGAGTTCGCAACTGTGTGTGTGAAGTGAAGTTTTTGGGCGTGTTAATGAAGTGAAGTTGGGCGTTATTATTGATGATAAATTGACGTGGAAAAATCATATAAATTCTGTTAGGACAAAGATGGCTAAGTCCATTGCAGTATTATAAAGAGTCAGGGACTTCTTGAATGACAGAGCTCTACTTTTGTTGTATAATACAATTATTGTTCCACATCTGATTTATTGCATTGTTGTTTGGGGGAAAGCTTGTAAAACATTTACAGAGCCTATTTTTTTGCTACAAAAAAAGAGCTGTTAGAATAATTACAGGAAAACATTATTGTCACCCTTCTAACACCTTATTTGATCAATTGAAATTGTTGAAGTTCCAGGACTTGGTGGATTATAATATTTTATTAGTTATGTATAGAGCTCATAAAAATAAATTGCCTGTAAATATCCAAATGCATTTCATTAAACGGAGAAACTGTTATAATCTTAAGGGAATAGAAATATTTATTAAACCACAATACAGAACCAGTTTAAAGGGTCGGTCAACCTCAATTCAAGGAATTGGCTTATGGAATGTCTTGGAGACTGAAATAAAAAATGCAACAACAATGATTACATTTAAAAAAATGATAAAACATGGACTATTGCAAAGATATAAATGAAATACTGTTGTGTATGTTGCTTTGTAGTTCGATTTTTTTTGGTGAATTATTTCTTGTTTTTTTATTAATTAAAGTTGATTGTTGTTTGATTTGATGGATTGTAAGAGGGGGCAGTTAATATAAGATTTTTTCTTCTTACTGCCACCCTTTATTTTATTTTTGTGTTGTATATTTATTTGTTGTATAATGTTGTATTGTTTTTTTTTTTTTATAAAATGAATGAATAAACGAAACGAAACAAAACCCATTCACGATTTTGATACGACAGCATGGTGGCACAATAAATGATTGTTGCCTTGCAGAAAAAGACATATTTCTGTGTGGAGTTTCTTTCTTTGCGTGCAGTATGTTGGATTATTCTGGTTTCACCCACGGACTACCATAATTTCTGGACTATTGAGCGCACCTGAATATAATCCGCACCCACAATAAAATTAATTTTAAAAAATTGTATACATAAAGGCCGCACTTGTCTATAAACCGCAGATGTCCACGTTGTAACAGGAGACTTAAAAAAAAAACTTTAAATTAAATACGTACCGGTAACATACTCAAATACGTACAGTAAAAGTTTTTTTTTAACAGTGCCTATAACGAGGCTGGTTAAAAATAAATAAATAAATACAGTAACCGACCAGAAAACGCCGAGCTTACATGCAGCAGCTCTATTTCCTTCTTCTGAGCCAGATCGATCGCCTTTAACTTGAAAGCTGCATCATCTGCATTTTGTGTGTTTTCCATGAGGAGGGTGGGTTCGTGAAGTGCAAAATAACTGACTTGAAGAACTTAGTGAGAGCGCATTTCATTAACAGTAATTCAAAGTTTTTTTTGGTCCACTGTGAACTGTTCAGTAATTTCACTGGTCAAATTTGATTTTTTTTTTTTACCTTTATTTGTCTCATTGAGTCATGGACCCACCCCTCAAGACAGACCTGTATTGGGCAGCTATGTCAGTGCCTGGGTGTGATGAAGCTAAATGTTTTGGTGGCAGTAAGCTCGTTAGCCCGTCCAAAAATAAAAAATAAAAATCCATAAATTAGCTGCAGCATTTTATAAACCGCGGGGTACAAAGTGTGTAAAAAAAGTAGCAGCTTATAGTCTTGTAATTACGGTAACTATAAAGATTGCTTAGGAATTATCACATTTCAATGCTAAATTTCAGAAAATACGTATATCAAAAAGGTTACACAGGCTTATCAAATTATCGGGGAAAAATTTATTTGCTACAAAGCCAAACTTTATATTTTATCTTCAGTTTGTGATTGCCAGTTTAAAGTTAGGAGGGTGTTTTGTGATAGACTGTACAACAGATGTGTCTTTTTGTTGATGCCCAGCATCAAAGACAACTCAGAAAATATCCATTCATGTGCGCGCGTGCGCGCGTGTGTGTGTGTCACCTGTATGGCTCGTTGGATGGATTATTGATAACTAAAGGCTGAAATATACCTGAGCGTACTCCCTATACGCCTCTGTACGACGTACGTACGCTGAGGCAAAAGCGTAGCCCCGCGTAGCCCCTCAGGGCACGAACGCGCAAAGCATTTTTTTTACGACCGCGCACGCTTGCGCGGTGTCTGATCATAAACTTTCCCCGGCGCCGGACTGTTTTGTATATTACACAAACAAATTAAATTCCTCTTCTTTATCGCTAATCGGGCCTTTTCTTTTGTTTTTTTGCCTAAAGTCAAGTAATCGCTTCTTCCTCCGTTCACTCGATGAATGAAATGAATGAATTCATGTCCTACCTGGCAGCGCGATGTTTTAAATATTTCCTGGTGGACTGTGGGTTGCTGGAATAGCGCTCCCTGTTTTTATTTTTTAGAAGTTTATATTAACATATAAAGTGATAAAAGACCGCCGCGGGAGCAGCGAAGCGAACATCTGCTCCTCTGGACCAAAGCCAGCGCGTGTCTCATGAGCTGTCATCATTTCAGTAGGCGTGTCAGCAAGTGACCAATCAGCGACCTCAGTTTGTCCCCCTCTGCTCGCAGCTGCAGACGGGGCAGCTGCTGCTGCTCACATGACAACCAGGATTTGGAGCGAAACAACAAGAATTTGGAGCGAAAACGCGAGCATTTGAAAAGCGTAGCTTCTGAAGCTATATCAGCGAAACGCATGCGCACAAAATGCGCGCGTAGAGTGGCGTAAGGGAGGATGCTCAGGTATATTTCAGCCTTTACACCACCCACTGTGGCCAATTTCATTGAACACCTGAGCTTTTCTTAAATTACTGGGCCTGTTATGGAACAAAGACAGTATCACAGACTTTGTTTTAATTATTTAAATTATATCGTAACCTACTGAATTTTTATCATGACATCTTTTTACTCACTAAGGTGGAAGGCAACATGTCTAAAGCAATTAACTCAGCTGATCTTTTGATGCTGCACACAGGTGCTCAATCATATTCTTTCTTACAAAAACAAAACAAGAAACCATTTCCCTCCTGCTAATTGTCTTGTTATGAGGTCCTGTTTTGGCTGCATCTTCTCTTAGAGAGTTCACAGCCTCGTCTCAGCTCCGGTTGCTCCACATTGTCTGCTTATTGCCTTTATCAATCTACTGGAGCCCAGAACAAAGACCTTTGTGTTCAAACAGCAATTACTCCCTCATCTCCTGAGGCATCAGCGCAAGCCTAATTGGATTTAAATGAACCCCCCAAATTTCCCGTTGTTACAGAAAATAATATGCAAGGCTTTTTAATTAAGATCCGATACAAGCCCACGTGGAGGGTCTGGAGTTGCTTTCATGTCCAGCTCTTCAAAAAAAAAAAAAACTGTCTCGTGCAGCGGGTAGCTTGGTGCAGAATCTGGCTCAGCGGGAGGTTGCTTGTGTGTGTTTAATGGTGAGGTATAGCAAGAGAGGTGAATAAGTTAATTAAAAGTGCTCTAATGTGATTGATCAACTTCTAACACAATAGTTGAGGTCCGTTGTTCCGTAAGTTTCAGAGTGATTAAACCATTTTTTTTTTCAGTGATTTAGAAAATACTGTTCAGGAGAAAAAGTGAAAAGCTAAAATGTTCCTTACAATTAAAATGACTCTTCTGTTTTAAAAACCTTAATACAGTAGTCCCAGACACCCTGAAGTGACGACGCCCACCGTTCCGTCCTGGTTGATGTGTGTGTGGATTATTGAGCTTCATGAAGTTTCAGGATTATTTGCGACTTTACTGCCAGTTCTGTCAGCTTTGATCTTTACTTCTTACATTGTGTTGCAAAACTTTCTTTTGAATGGTTATAAAATATAGGCGTTTAGAAAGAAAACTACAAAATGGCGGCGCCTGTAAGTTTTGTGTTTTGTTAACTTTTTTCCTGTACCGTCCCAATCAAGTTGATAATTGCATGTTGTGTGCGAAAGAGCGAGTTCGTGAACGTTGAACCGCGAAGCGAAGGGCTACTGTTTATTTTTAAGTTTGAAACTATTTCAGTAAAAAGAAATACATAACCCTAACCCTACATAACCCTACTTCTAAAATCATTAAAGTGATAGTTCAGATCTTTTCAAGGATTCAAGGATGCAAGGTTCATTAATTGACATTTGCACCACATGTGGTAAATGAGGTGGAACGAAATTGTGTACACAGGTTCCCAGTTACAGTACATCCAATAATAAATTGTAATAAAAAAAAGTAATAAAATCTAAGATATGAACTAAGAAAAACCTTAACTAAAATATACACTAAGCACTAGTAGGCAATATGCCGAAGAGCAGCACTAGCATGAGTCTGTGTGAGCAGATGAGTATGAATGAACACAGCAACATGAAACAGATCAGCAGCAACATGTGTTTTTTTTTTTTTTGCTCTGTGATTATCCTGGTTATATGTTCATGAGTCGAACAGCTTCAGGGTAGAAGCTGTTCTTCAGTCTAGTTGTTCTACACTTAGAGCTCTACAAACTCCTTCCTGAGGAGAGTGGGGCAAAAAGTGTGTGTGCTGGGTGAGTGGGGTCCTTCATGATGCAGGTGGCTCTCTTCCTGCATCTGGAGGTGTAGATGTCTGTGATGGTGGGGAGACTGACTCCAACATCTTCTGTGCAGCCTTCACCACTCTCTGCAGAGCTTTTCTTTCTGCAGCTGTGCAGCCTCCATGCCACACGTTGATGCTGGAGCACAGGATGCTCTCCACTGCACACCTGTAGAAGGAGGTGAGGACTGGGCTGCTCAGACCAGCTCGTCTCAGCCGTCTGAGGAAGTAGAGTCTCTGATGACCTTTCTTGATCAGGCTGGTGGTGTTGTTGCTCCAGCTGAGGTTATCATTCATGTGTACACCCAAGTACTTGTAGCTGGAGACCACTTCCACCACAGATCCTCTTATGTTCGGTGGGTTGGGGTGTGGTGTGTTTGCTCCTAATGAAGTCCACAACCATTTCTTCACATTGATGTGAAAGTTGTTCTTCCTGCACCAGCTCTCCAGGTCCCTTATCAGTCAGTCCACTCACTGCAACATATGACTATAGGAATTGCGCCGCTGCGCAATTCACCTGAAGTAATATATTCACGCCTTGAAAAGGCAGGTGGGCATCAGCGTAATCGAAGAGGCCCCGCCCTCTTTGTATAAAAGAGGCTGACACCCAGCCTTCTACCTCTTTTATGCCCTTCACCTCGCTTACACCTGAACTTTGTTGGACTCTCTGTGACTGCATCGCTCGACTGGAGGTGAGCTCGCTCCCTACCCTGAGCGTGCAGAGAAATTTCCTACGTACTACAGGGATAGTGAAAGCTAGCCCAGTGCCTTTTGTTTAACCTCGAGGTTTTTTCTTCTCTCTTTGCCGTTTCGCTCGACAGCGCTAACTGCATCACTAGCTACCTGGCTAACGGAGATTAGCAGGCTAGCCAACAAGAGTGACTTGACGAGAGGACGTCTCCAGACCACGTTAGCTACAGCTAACGTGCTCAACTTTTCTCAGCCATGGCTCCAGAGAAGGGAAAGCGAAAATCCAAAAATTTTACGAAGACCAGCAGGCCAGCGAGCCCCAGCTCCCAAGCCTGCCCCAGCGGCTGCGGCTACTCCCTTTCGGTGACGGACACCCACGAGGCCTGTCCCGTCTGCCTGGGGATGTTGCACGCTAAGACAGCGCTGAAATCTCCTGAGTCCTGCCCTCACTGCCACCAGATGCTTGAGGCTGTGAGGAAGCGTCGAGTGGACATCGTGGTCAAGGCCATGGGTGTCTCTGCGGTGGCGCGGGACTCAGACCTCACAGAGACACTCACACCCACACCGGAGCTCGAGGCCGTGGACCTGGAGGACAGCGGCCACGCTGACTGGGGGGGACAGTATGGACATGGCGGCCCCCGTCGGGGACTCCACCGTCGAGTTTGATACAAGAAGCCTGTTACGCGCAGACGAGCTCTCGCTAACAGCTTCGGGTGAAATATCAGACGATGAAGCTGAAAACGAGGACGAGGGAGAAGATGAGGACTTCTCCCAGAGCCCAACGCCAGCTCACCCAGAGACTGATGTCTCCATCCCCGCTCTGTTCGACCTGTGTCTCAGAGCGGTGGACACGCTGCAGATCAGCTGGCCAGAACCCCTACCTCGCCAACAGGTTACGAGGTTGTTGGGGAACTACTTCTTTGTGAAGCAGCAGTCGGCCACGAGGCACAGAATGCTGATTTTTCCGGATTTCCTGACGGAGCTTACTCGCACATGGGCTGAACCCATAGCTCCCAAGCTTCTGCCTCTCTCCCAGTTCCTCAACGTCGCCGGCATGGAAGCAGCAGGAATAGCCACCATCCCACAGATGGAGGACATGCTGGTGGCCCACTTAGCCCCCAGAACATCGGACGCCAAGCCAACTCTGCCCAGCAAGGCCTGCCGCGCCTCGGCCTCACAGCTCAAAAAATGTTACTAAGCTCAGAGCCTCGCGGTCCGCGCCATGAACGCTTCGGCCATGATGCAGGCCTACTTGGCGGAGAAGCTGCAGGAGCTCCAGCAAACAACAAACAAAAAGAAAGTGGCGAAAAACCTGGAGGAAGCCCGTAGGGTGACAGACATTATCCTCCGGATGATGTGGACTGCAGCCATCGCTCAGGGGAGATGCATGGCTGAAGTGGTCATAGCCCAGCGTCATTTGTAGCTGACCTTGAGGGACCTGCCGGAGGGCCAACGGTACCCGTTCCTCCACCACCCGATCGAGCCGGCGGGGCTCTTCGGAGGGGCTCTGGAACGCATCCAGAGCAGGCTGGAGCAAAGACGAGAACAGGCTGAAGCCCTACGCGAGGGGATGCTGAGAAAAGTTTTCACCCTCCAAGCGAGGCCAGTGGGAGCAGAGCCGTGCAACATCGACACTGCTCAGCCACACGCTGTCCCCCGCAAAAAAGGCCAGCATTTGACAGGGAGCAACGGCCGAGACAAGCAACAGGAATACCTCAGGCTGGCCAGGCATGGGCCAGGAAGAGGTTAGTTCCTCGCCAAGTGGTCCCGCCGAGATCTTCCTCGACGAACCGGGACTGAAGGCGGAAGTTGGCTTGACCAAACGGGACCACTTCGCAGTTTTACAGGTTTGCCCGCCAATGAGGTATGGGAACCCAGACTTTTTAATCCAGACTTTATGTGTGAAATGCAGCAAAAAGCTGGTGACATTTGTGTGTGCACAAAACATGTTTCTGCTATGTGTGTAAAAAAGACGATTTGTTCTATAAAACACGAAAATAAAGTTTCAAAAGCACATCCTACCCTGTGTCTTGACTTAAAAAAAAGCACAATTTTTATGAAAACAGTTTCGATAAAGGGAGAGGGCAATCACCTCTCTTCCCCCGTGAAACATAAGGTGTCAGGCAAGACAATGATTCTCAGCAGGACGTCAGGGGTCTGTCTGCCATAGGCAGACTTCCTGGCGACCGCTGGCAGACAGGTCAGCTCGTCGAAGGGCGACCGGGTGGGGGGTCAATGCTCCCCCCCGTACCCTCGACACAAAAACAACCCAGAATACACATGCCTCACAGGCTCAGCGCACACGCTCAGGCCTGGAGGACGTGTCGTCCAAACACATGGGTCATGTCGACCGTCAGTCGGGGCATCCGGCTGCAGTTCCACAAGCGACCACCCCCTTTCACGGGGGTGTTTCTATCTAACATAAACCCAGACCGTGCCTACGTTCTACGGGAAGAAATCTCTACAATGCTAGAGAAAGGAGTAATAAATGTTGTTCCAAACCATAATGTCCACAAAGGCCATTACAGCAAGTAATTCCTCGTGCCAAAACAAGACCAGGGCTTGAGGCCTATACTGGATCTCAGAAGCCTGAACAGAAGGATAAAAACGTACAAATTCAGGATGCTCACACTGAGACAGGTAATCCAGTCGGTGAGACCAAGGGATTACTTCTGCACAATGGATCTCCAAGACGCCTTTTTCCACGTGAGCATCCTGCCACGGCACAGAAAATATCTCTGTTTTGCCTTTGAAGGAAAAGCATTCGAATTTCTGGCCCTCCCTTTCGGATTAAAAACTGCACCAAGATCATTTACAAAATGTTTGGATGCAGCCTTAACCCCACTGAGGGGTCAAGGGGTCAGAGTTCTAAATTATCTCGATGATCTGTTGATCCTTGAGCGCAACAGAGACCAGGCGCCGCAGCACTCACAGATGTGATGACTCACCTGGAGGCTCTGGGTTTCGTCATAAACCTGCAAAAGAGCAATCTGATACCATCCCAGATTACCGTATTTTTGGGAGTACAGGTCAACTCCATTCTGTATAGAGCATGGCTCTCAGAGGCTCGGATTTCATCCATCCACCTCTGCCTGGCATGCTTTCAGCTGGGCCAGAGAGTGTCCCTCAAACTATGCCAGCGTCTCCTGGGTCTCTTGGCAGCAGCCATTGTCTGCGTGCCTCAGGCTTTATTAAAAATGCACCCTCTGCAGATATGGCTAAACAAACAAATGTATCCTACCTCCCTCAGGCGGGCAGGGGAGATACTGATCAGCCCAGAGTGCATGAAGGCCCTGGAACCCTGGAGGGCCCCTTCAGTGTTCAGGACAGGCGTCACGCTGGGACGAGTGCCATCTCGAGTACTGATCACCACAGACGCGTCAAAGACAGGTTGGAGAGCTTTCTGCAGAAACCAGCATGCCAGAGGGGTCTGGAAACAACAGGAGGCAAAGCTCTACATCAACTTCCTGGAACGGAAAGCTGTGTTTTGTCCATTAAGCACTTTTACAAGAAAGAGCTGATTATAAAACAACATGTCCTGATAAAATCGGACAACAGAACGACAGTGTCCTTCATCAACAGAGAAGGTGGGACAAGGTCCCGACCCCTCCTCAGCTTAACACACAAGCTGCTCACGTGGTGCAGCTCCCGAATATTGTCGCTGAGAGCGACACACATCCCGAGCGAGCTAAACCACGGGGCAGAGCCCTTGCTCTCCTCAGAGTGGAGGCTGAACCCGCGTATCGTGGACCAGATCTGGGCACGACACAGGCGGGCATCCGTAGATGTGTTCGCCTGCAGCAGCAGTACTCACTGTGCCTTGTATCATTCGATAAGGGAAACAAACTCACCGCTGGGAACAGACGCTCTGGCACACAACTGGCCAGCAGGGGTGCTATATTATGCGTTTCCCCCCGTCCCCCTGATTCAGGCGACGCTGGAACATGTACGCAGGGGAGCTCTCTCCCTGATACTCATAGCTCCCAGATGGCCACAGAAACCATGGTTCCCGGAAGTGATCTCACTGTTGTCAGGGACACCATGGCAGCTGCCCCCCTCACAGGGACCTGCTGACTCAAGCCCACGGGCAGCTCCTTTACCCACGTCCAGAATTATGGCAACTTTGGGCCTGGCTGCTGAGAGGAACCGGCTGATGGCCTCCGGCCTCCCCGGTAACGTCATAAACACGATACATGGAGCGAGAGCTCAATCAACTCAGACTCTCTATGCTCGCAAATGGCGTTTTTTTTTAGGCCTGGTGTCTAGAGAGGAATATTATCTCATATTCCTGTGACCTGGTCCAACGGCTCACTTTTCTACAAGACCTGCTAGAAAAGGGCCTTCTCTACCAATATGGTCTTCCTGTCAGCCATCTCAGCGTGCCATGAAGGCTGGGGAGGTAAAACACCCGGTGCCCACCCTCTCATGATATGTTTCATGAAGGGCATACTGTGAAAAAGGCCCCCCAGTAGGACTCTGGCCCCTGATTGGGACCTTCAGTTAGTCCTGGACGCTCTGTGCGAGCCTCCATTTGAGCATATTAGCAGCATTAAGATAGATTTGTTATCTTATAAAACTGATTTGCTCTTAGCTCTTTGCTCAGCTAAACATGTGGGTGACCTCCACGCTTTATCTGTGCACCCAATGTGTACCAGGTTTGCCCCTGACGGGTCAAAGGTCACCCTGCGTCCAAACCCTGCATATGTGCCAAAGGTTCCAACTTTAAATCCCAGAAGTCTGGACTTTGAGCTCTCAACCCGCCCCCCCCCATCCTCACTGAAGGACAGAGGAGGCTGAATGCACTCTGCCCTGTCAGGGCCCTAAGTGCTTACATTGAAAGAACTGTCAGTTGGAGAAAAACAAACCAGCTGTTTGTGTGTTTTGCTAATCCAGCTGCTGGCAGAGCCCTGTCAAAACAGCGCCTCTCACACTGGGTGACTGAGGCCATAAAGAGGGCGTACAGTAGCAAAGGTCAACAGGTGCCCTCTGGGGTACATGCTTATTCCACTCGAGGACTGGCTGCCTCATGGATCCTTTTCAAGGGTGTACCAGTGGCAGACATGTGCTGCTGCCAAATGGGTATCTTCAAACACGTTTGCAAAACACTACAGTTTGGATGTCACAGCATGTGATGTCACTCAGGCTGTCCTCTCTACCACAGAGTAGAGTACAGCTAACACACCTGCAGTATAAAGACATTAGTTCTCACAAGCATGCATTTCCAGAGCATTTTCAGGGCATGAATGAAATACGTTCCCATAGTCATATGTTGCACTGAGTGGACTGACTGACAAGGGAACTGAAAGTTATGCACCATAACTCACTTTCCCTGAAGGAAGGGAACGAGGTGCAACATGTTTGCCCTTTCAATGCCCAAGCTCGGTGAAGTGCACTTGGAGGTAGAAGGCTGGGCGTCAGCCTCTTTTATACAAAGAGGGCGGAGCCTCTTCGATGACGCTGACGCCCACCTGCCTTTTCAAGTCATGAATGAACTACTTAAGGTGAACCGCGCGGCGGCGCAATTCCCATAGTCATATGTTGCACCTCGTTCCCTTCCTTCAGGGAACATGAGTTATGGTGCATAACTTTCAGGTTTCCACCTCCTGCTTGTAGTTGGACTCATCGTTGTTTGTGTGATACATCCCACCACCACTGTACCATCTGCAAACTTTACCATATGATAATAATAATGAATTCAATTTATAACGCACTTTTCATTAGTGAAAAATCTCAAAGTGCTACACACATTGAATGCTACACACATTCATACACCGGTAGCGGCAGACTACCATGCAAGGTGCTTTCCAGTCCTACCGGGAGCAACTCGGGGTTAAGTGTCTTGCCCAAGGACACAACGACACATGGTGTGGGGAACCGGGATTCGAACCGCCAACCTTCCGATCGGGGGACAACTGCCATTACCACTACACCACGGCCGCCCCTAAATATGACAGCCTGGATGGGTAGCTGCACAGTCAAACATGAGCAGCGTGAACAGGAGAGGTTTCAGCACACATCCCTCAGGGGAGCCAGTGCTGAAGGTTATGGTGAAGGAAGATAAGTTGTGGAGCCTCACTGAAAAGGAGGTCAAACCTTTGAGATTGGAGATGTTTTAACTTGAACGAGCTGTAAACTTGTTTGACCAGCCTGGAGGAAAAAAATACTAAAAACTACTCCAAACTGAGATTGTTTAAAAAAAATTATAAAAAGAAAAAAGAAATCAACAACAGGTATACAATCTTAACTGTTCAACAGAACCGCACTTCAAAAGATCTGAAACATCAACTTAAATACTTTTAAATGATTTGTAATATATAAAGTGAGCTTAAAACGTGTTACAACGATGTTCAAACGAGAACATGTCTCAGAATAAATCAAGAACAAACTGTGGAAACTGTTTGAGTGTAAAAGAAAAGAACACATTACGTGTGAGACTGTTATCAGCCAAAAGACATCAGGTGATGTGTGTGAAACATCAATAGAAGCAAATTTTCTCATCTATAAAATTCTATATACTGTTGATGCTGCTTAAGAAAATGAACATACATGAGATGTGCTTAACACTTAAAAATTATAGCTTGTACATTTATTGTTTTAATCTCTCCATTAGGCTGTTTGAAAGACTGCACTAAGGATAATTTTTGTTCTCTTTTTGTGTAAAAAAAATTGATATAGAGTTACATGTTGCTTGGCTCATTTAGGATTTAATTTTGATATTTAATCAGAGAGAGAGTGTCTTTATTGTCATTTGCACCGCATGTGGTACATGTGATGAAAACGAGATTATGTACACGGGGTCCCAGTTACATCCAACAACAAATGCAAGAGAAAAACAGTAATAACATCTAGAATTAACTAAGAGAAACATCAACTAGTAATACACTAAGCCCTAATGTAGTGGAAAAACATCATTATAAACAGCAGCACGAACATGAGTCTGTATGAGCAGATGGTCACAGATGAACACAGCAACAAGAAAACAGATCAGCATCAGCATGATGTGATATTTTGCAGTGTTTATTCTTATTATTTATTTATTCATGAGTCTAACAGCCTCAGGGTAGAAGCTGTTCCTCAGTCTAGTGGTTCTACATTTGATGCTCCTCAACCTCCGTCCTGAGGGGAGTGGGACAAAGAGTGAGTGTGCTGGGTGAGTGAGGTCTTTCATGATGCAGGTGGCTCTTTTCCTGCATCTGGAGGTGTAAATGTCTGTGGGGAGACTGACTCCAACAGACTTCTGTGCAGCCTTCAAAGTTGTGCACGTATGAGTCCTTCTGATCCAGGTGAGTGAGAGCAATGTGGACCACAGAGGAGATGGCGTCCTCTGTTGATCGGTTCTCGCAGTATGCATATTGATGAGGGTCCTCGTTGATGTTGACGGTTGTCTTGATGTGGGACATGAGCAGTTTCTCAAAACATTTAGCGACTATCGGGGTGAGGGCCACTGGTCTATAGTCATTCAGACCAGTCACTGTGGAGCTCTTTGGGACTGGGATGATGGTCGCGGTCTTCAGGCAGGTGGGAACTGACTCCAGTGCAAGTGAGGTGGTGAAGATGTCAGCCAGCACCTCACAGAGCTGGTCCGCACATTCCTTCAGAACTTTCCCTGGGATGTTGTCTGGTCCGGTTGCTTTATGAGGGTTGATCCTTCTGAGACTGCCTCTCACTTCTGCTGCGGTCACTCTGAGATGCTCTTCATCTGGTGATGAGGTGAGTCTGGTGCTAGCTGGTCTGTTTGGATCTTCAAAACGTGCATAAAACTTATTGAGGGCATCAGGCAGAGATGGGTCCCTGGGGCATTGTTTGTTCTTGCCTTTGTAATCTGTTATGCATTTAATACCCTTCCACATGCTCCGTGGGTCTTGTGAGGTGAACTGTCCCTCGATCCTCTGTGCATACGTGGCCTTGGCCTTCTTAATGCCATCAACCAGTTCTTTCCTGCTCTTTCTCAGCTCCTCTGTATCTCCGGACTTGAATGCAGTGTCCCTGGCTGCTAGCAGGGTGCAGACTTCCTTATTTAACCAGGGTTTTTCGTTGGGGTAACACTAACATGTATTTTCATTTATTGTACATTTATTGTTTTAATCTCTCCATTAGGCTGTTTGAAAGACTGCACTAAGGATAATTTTTGTTCTCTTTTTGTGTAAAAAAAATTGATATAGAGTTACATGTTGCTTGGCTCATTTAGGATTTAATTTTGATATTTAATCATATCATCATGTTATAAAAGTAGGTTTGTTTCATCCATCCTTCATCTTTACCCACTTCTTCCATTTTGGGTCATTGGGGTCGCCAGTGCCCATGTCCAGCAATCACTGTGTGAGGGGCAGGGTATACCCTGGACTGGTCTCCAGTCCATCACAGGGACACATGGAGACAAATGAGACAAACAACCATTCACTCTCTCACTCACACCTAGAGACAATTTAGAGTTACCAATCAGTCTAACATGCATATTTTTGGTCTGAGGAAACCAGAGTACCTCAAGAAAACCCATGCATGCACGGAGAGAACATGCAAACTCCACCCAGAAAGGCCCCTGGACCAGGATTTGAACTGGCAACCTTCTCCCTGAGGGGCAGCAGCTCTATCAATTGCACCACTGTGCTGCCCGGTTTGTTTATACAGTGACAAACCTCTGAACTTTGTCAAATATTGCTTTTTTTTTTTCATATTTGTTTTTTTATTTCTTTAATTTTTTATAGTGCAAGCTTATTGGTCTCTATTTAAAACATAAATGTTGTAAATTAAGCCACAGTATCATCCTGTATTGTTTCAACAAAAAAATGGGAGCATCACTCCAAAAAAGTAAAATGTCAAAATATTTAAATCATTTTGGACACCAGTTCAAACACAGGATAGAAAATGTTTTGCTGTTGGTTTTACTCCAAATGCAATTTATTCGCTGAAAAAGTAAAACTATTCCACTAACGGTGCAGTAACTTTTACCAACTCTACAGGAAATCTCACTGGGCTGAAAGTGCAACTGAGGTTTTCTCAGGAATATTTGGAGAGAAGTGTTCAACCTGACCAGGTGTAATCTGAAGACGTTACATCTGTTTAACAGATGCTGCGGCACACAAGAACTCCTTTTCCTCTGGCGAAGGTGTGGAGAGGGAAGTGTGCCGAATCTGAACAGAGCTGTCAGCTTTTACACTTGAACAGCAACACAGATAGTTTACTACTTCGGTACGGATTAGACTGCAACTTTTTAGAAAGGTTCATGGTGGATCACTGTAAGAAGCTGATGTATTGATCTGCTGATTGTACGATCATAAAATGTTCAACATGAATAGGAAGTCATCAGTGAAACATTTAGGGTTTTACTTTTGTACTTGCTTGATTCAGTTTGGTTAGATTTCTTTGTAGTCATTTTCTTTGCAGTCCACTTTTACTGTAAAACAAGTCCCAGAAAGCTGCTTAAAAAGGACACACATTTCACACAGTCTAGCAGCGCAACTAAAGGAATGGATTAAATTCTTTCGTGGCTCGGTGAACGAGCAGAGGAAATAATAGCAGATGATTGAAGAACTGGGAAATCATCTCGCATTTGCTGATAGCACACAACCCTCTTTCTCAGTAACTCTGCACACAGTTAGGGTCATTTCCATTACCGCAGCTGAGACTTTGGAAATTGATGATAGCGAACAGAATGGACGACATATTCACATTCCACTTTCTTAATGGGCAATCCTCTTTTTTCCACTGAGAAAGAGGTGAAAATATTACGTTAAGGAAGGAAAATATTAGCCAGGCAGAACATGGCAAGCACAGGAAGAGTTTTTTTTTTTTTCCATTATGTGTGCAATCAAATTCACATTCACAGTTCAAACCTGTGTTAACATGTAAATCCAATTACAACCCCTGCTCCATAATCACCAGTCGAAGCATTTTTTTTCTCCATCAGAAGTGCAGTGTTTGCAGAGTAACTGTTTGAGTTTGAGATTTGCATTTAGAAAAAAATAAAAAGAATAGTGGACTCACAGCTGAGACTGTTCACTGAAGCTCTGATTGAGAATGAACGGGACTTTGGCGTTCTCTCGTTTTCTTCCTCGTTTGAAGTTTGGGCTCTTGTTCCAGAAGGGGAAAGCGGAACAGTTCCATGTGGTTTGGGAGTGAATTAATCATGATGATTAATTGGCTTTCAGGTTAAATATCCAGTGAGCGGTGTCAGGCTGCCAGACATCACGGCTAAATTGACAGGCCTTTAAAAAGAAGCGGATTGATTTACACAGCAGCTAATGAA
>JBBPBX010025588.1:16307-38765 GCA_038048925.1 Garcialebias charrua
CCCCCCTCAGAAGGGGAGAAAAGGTAAACAAGTCTTTCTTTTCCTCCCTCCCATTTGTTTTGTTCAAGTACGCTTATGTTGAACTCTAACCTGGGTTTGAGATTGTTGATAAAATCACACTTTTAACTTATTTTCTGCCACAATAACTCAATAACAGAGAGGAGTCGAGCTGAATTAGTTTTTTTTTTTGGAGTAGGTGTGTTGCAGGTGAAAATTGCCTGTAGGTGTTCTGCACAATTTTGTATGTTCAAACGAGCAATGGTGGGATGTAAATAAGTACAAGTACTTCATTAATATACTTAAGTACATTTTTTATGTATCTGTACTTTACTTTAGTATAGTTAAACGTGGGCACTTTCAACCTTTACTCCACTACATTTTACATGAAGCATCTGTACTTTTAACTACACTACATTTCTATAATGTGTTGCGTTACACGTAACATCCACGTAGCAGTTCTTTGAGTTGTTCGTTAGTTTGAAAGTAACCATTGGTGAGAGAGGAGTTGGCCCATTGATTGAATCACTGCAAAGTGGACAGGTAACTTCAAGAAGAGCTGGGACAATGACACATATTCTAGTATAAACGTCATTGAGCTGGGTGCACCCACAGCACCACTAACACACCCAAAATGGATTCCACCATGGAGAATCAGCCAGAAGATACACACCACCCATGGCCCTATTGAAAGACTATTGAAAGATTATTGAAAGACTATTGAAAGACTATTGAAAGATTATTGAAAGACTATTGAAAGACTATTGAAAGATTATTGAAAGACTATTGAAAGACTATTGAAAGACTATTCAGTACAGCAGGACAGATTATCTCTCCCTAAAGAGACAGACTGGACTCAAAAAAACTTTGAAAACCAACTCCTTCTGAACTTGAACAAGAAATTCTTGCTGCAATATTAAAATGCCAGTTCATGGGATGTTAGGAGACAAGAGATGTCTCCAAATGGCTCGACACTCGGGTCCAAGTTTTGAAAATGGTGTCAGGAAGTTAAAACATTATTCACTATTGACCCATTACAAGGTTGACTAGACAGTATTTAGGGGCCAAGATGGTGTAGAGGCAGGGCTGCCGACTTGGGACCCGAAGGACACAGGTTCAAACCCCGGCCCCGGCCACTACACACCTTGGGGTGTCTATGAGTGCACACCTATTTCCCCAGCTCCCCGGGCGCTTTCTATGGCTGCTCACTGCACCACCTGGTGGTGGTTGGGTTAACTGCAGAGACAAATTTTGTCTTGTATGGGAAACATGCACAGATGACAAAAATGTGACATTTATTTTAACTAAAGTTGAAGACAAACTGCAGTTGAAATGATCAGAGTCTGTTCCTTTGTTAGGTCTAATGCTCCTTTTTCTGTCAAACAACTTTTACTAAAATGTGTTTACTGCAGTTCAAATGACACATTGGTTTTGTTTTGTGTTAAATAAAAACTTTCAAAGGTAAAAATCATTCATCTTTCTTATTTTGTTTAATGGCATTTAACTCTGCATGTCATCCCTGAAATTCTGCTGCACAGAATCACAAGTCCAAGTGTGAACTTGAGTCCAAGTGTGTAAGAAACAGCAAGGAGGTGTACAAGAAGAAGCTGGAGAGCAAACTCCAGCAGAACAATATCATAGTTGTGGTCAGGGATGAAAAAGATCACAGGCTTCAAGTTGTTGTCAAGAAATGGCTCAAAACTATTAATGTATTATAGAAAATATACATACAGTGTAGGCACACTTAACGATATTGTAGACCATTGTAGGTAATACATTCAGCAAGTACTTATACTTTTAATACTTTAAGTATTTTTAAAAGCAAGTACTTACTTGCTTTTACTTAAGTAAAAATGTTAATGTGATACTTCTACTTTTACTAGAGAACATTTTTGTCTGTTTATTTGTACTTTTACTTAAGTATAGTGTTTAAGTACCACCACTGCAAACGAGTCAAATTCGTCAAATCTGAGAGTTACATCACATCTCTGAGATACAGAGCAAGTGTTTGTTGGCTGCACATTATGTCAATCTCAACCGTTTACTTTAGAACACACCAGATTGGGGCTAAGGTCAGAGGTTAAAACCATGCTGCACAGTTCTCCCTTCATGATAACCTTTGGGTTCTCTTGTTGCTTCATCAGGTTCAAGCACCTTCGATTTTCTGTTAGCTTCAGTCAGCACAGCTCTCTGATGGGGTGTAGAAACCAAAAGCTGCCTATTTACTTTAGTTTAGTTTATTTATTTGTTCATTTCAATTAAAAAACACAAAGACAATTTCAAAACAAAAAAATAAAAATACCTATAAAATGAAAGGCAGCAGAAGAAGAATGAAATATTGTCATTTCTGCCCCTTCTTAACAAAAATCAATTCAAACAATCAATTCAAGCAACAAACATCTATAAATAATACAACAAAATACATAACTTATCACAATTGTTCATTTATGGTTCATTTGATATTAACTAACTTATATATATAATATACTGAATGTTTACACTGGGAAATATAAAACATTGCTTCAACGTAAATACTGTATGTCCTAATTAATAGAAAACATAATTTGAGTATATTATGTAAGTTTGGTTGATTTGAATTTGTGAACTGATCAAATGTTTTTGATTAAAGTTCATTCGAAGTACCCTGATGCATACTCAATAATCCAGGTAGAAAAATCTAAAAAAAAAAGCTAAGTCTGGTCCTCTGGACATTCAAAAAACAAAAAACAGATTTATGAATTTAGTTTTTTCATGTTTCTGATCTTTGTGTTTTCATTTGGAATTCCTTGTTGATGTTTTGTTTCTTTTGCTGTTTACTGTGTTTTCTTTATGTTAGTTAGTTTCAGTGCCTTCCTGTGGTCCAGTCATTCTCAGTACTTTTCCTTATGTTCAGACTTCTCCTCTCAGTTCTGCCCCACCCACTCACACCTGTTCTCTGTTGTCATTAAGCCAAATGTTTCCAATCCTCTCATCAGTCCATTTGTCTTAAACTTACCTGTGGTCTGGCACTGTGTGCTTTATTCTGACCCTCTGCTCTCTTCTGTCTTCTTTTGTTGTTGTTGTTGTTGTTGTTTATGATTATGATGATTCTGCCGATTATGATGATGATGATTCTGCCAAGACAGCTTTTGTATTTCTTTTTGCTTTCTTTTATAAGTGTGATGAGTCTTATATAATATTTTATTTGAGTGACTTTGAGTTAGTGTGCATTCCTGGAACTGACTCTTCTGAACCACACACTGAGTCAGAATTAAACTGAAAAGTAAAAGAGTGTTGTGTTGTTGCTAATATGTAGGTGTAGAATCAGAGTACTGTAGACGGAGCTGACTTCAGAACACCATGCTTTATTTCACTTCTCTCAACTTCTTCTTCTCTCCTGCACACATCCTGTTCTCTCCCTACTCGGAGGTTCCCCCTGCTGTCAGTCTTATGCAATTGCAGGACACAACATTTCCCTTTTCCTGAAACAATTACAGGTAGTCCCCGACTTACGAGCGCTCTGACCTACGAGGTTCCGGACTTACGAGCTGGCGAATTTTTGGAAAAAACGCAAAAAATACTGAGTTTTTCTGTGTTTTTTCACCACAGTTCGTTAGCTAAACATGTGGACACACGTTTCCGATCATTTTTATGCACTCGTAAGCAGTTTTTCGATGAAAAACGAGTGTTTGTAGTCGCGCTAGCAAAACCGTTCCAACTTACGAGCGAAATTCCGGACTTACGAGACACGTGGCGGCCGTTCCAAGTTACGAATTTTCGCTTTACGAGCGCCTCGGAGGAACGGAACTCGCTCGTAAGTCGGGGACTACCTGTACTTACATGTAAATTTGTACAATAACCTGACAGCAGAAAATCAAAGTAATCAAATTATTATTTCTGTAAGCCAGCAGTAATATGAAAGTTTACCCTGTTAACCCTTTGCATTACAGTATGAACAGTAGTAAATTTACTTGTCGACTGAACAACAATAAGAGTACCTTCAGTAGAAATACCATCATGAGAAATAGTAGCTTTTAAGCACCCTTTCACAGCAATTTTCTCTTTTGCATAAGTAACAAGAGTAACTGTAGGTTCAGTTAGTACACAGTCATAAAAGTAGGTGTGGTAGATCTCTTCTGGTATAATGGACACTGATGAGCCTGTATCCACAATCAGCTCAACATCTGTACGTCGTCCATTAACAGTCACTTGAACGGTGCAGAGAATCTTGTCTTGTACAGCATTGTTCATGTAAAGAACTGTGGCTTCATTAACGACGACTTCACGTACCTCCTTTTGAGTTGAACGGCAAACACGTGAAAAATGACCCACTTTACCACACTGGTTGCATGTCGTTTTAGCAGCAGGGCATGCAGGGTTGTTAGCAAGATGGTCGAAGGATCCACAGCGGAAGCAGGAACGGCGTGTAGTAGCAGCAAGTTGAGTCGTGGAAGCAGCATGGTCCCGCGGCGTCCTCCTCGCGTCCCAGCGGCGGCTTGACTTCGGCTGTCTTTGTACGGCCCTCACGGGAGCTGAAGCGTTAGCAGCGTTAGCATCAGACAGTACAGCCCTCACGGGAACAGAAATGCTAGCAGCGGTAGCATCAGAAAGTACGTTAGCATCTCTTAATCCACTCTCAATTTGTAGCGCCAACGTTGTAGCTTTAGCAAGAGTTAGCTCCGGTTCGAGTAACAGTCTGTCTCTGATTCGATTATTAGCAACACGCTCTATCAGTTGATCACGTAGCATTTGTTCCTCCATGTTTCCAAAGTCACATGTGGCAGCTAACTCACGCAGAGAAGCTAAGAATTGTTGTACCTTTTCATCCGGCCGTTGTACACGTTGTCGAAACTTGTGACGTTCAGCAATCACGTTCACCTTCGGGACGAAATGTTCTTTAAGAGCAGTAATAGCAGTAGCGAACGTGGTCCCGGTATTCGGCAGGCTGTAGAAAAGTCTTTGTCCTTCCGTACCCAACGCATGGAGTAGAACCGCGCGCTTTCTGGCATCAGGCCAGCCATCTCCCGACGCGGCTATCACTAGCATGTAGTTGTCGAACATCTTTAGCCACGTTGGAAACGGTATTGTCGGTTCACCTGGGCACGGCATGAATGGAGCAGGCAAAGGTACAGAAAGAGCCATCCTCGTCGATTCTCGTCGCCAATGTTGTGTTGTTGCTAATATGTAGGTGTAGAATCAGAGTACTGTAGACGGAGCTGACTTCAGAACACCATGCTTTATTTCACTTCTCTCAACTTCTTCTTCTCTCCTGCACACATCCTGTTCTCTCCCTACTCGGAGGTTCCCCCTGCTGTCAGTCTTATGCAATTGCAGGACACAACAAAGAGCATGCTAAAAGGTAAAAAAAACTTAAAAGGCAGACCATTAACTACAGGTAAAGGACAAATAATTAACTGTATTTATGAGTTTTAACAGATAGGGCATGTTTAATTAATACTGAGTTGTCCCATAGCTTTTGGGTAGCTACAGCAAAGACATGAAGTCAAGTTGGCCTGTGTTACAAAATGTGAAATTGTATTGTAACTTCTTTGTGTTACATGTTTAACTAAGAACTTTATCACAAAAATACCACAAAAACAGTAGCACATAAAAAAATAAAAAATAAAGTGCCAATTTTGATGGACTTTGATGGTTGCTGTTTCCTATTTATAGTTATGACAAAATAGATCTCTGTGTTTTTTGGTTATCTTTGTGGATTTTGCTGCTCAGTTTTTTTTTTGTGAGAGTTTGTGCACCTTTTCTTCATGAATAAGAATATGCTGGTTTACATTCAGTTAAAGTGAAAGCTGTCTCAACCTGCTTTTGTTCCATTTCTCAGTGAGGAGATCAGTATAGTTGATAGGTAGTTACCATATTTTTTGCTGTATAAGCTGCAGAGTTTTTTTTTGCATGCCCTGTGACTTATAGCCCGAAGCGACGCATTTATGGATTTTTTTTTCCACATATTTATAAACCAATTTTTGACAAAATGCAGCTGATTCGACCGTCAAAGTGCATTTATTAAGTAAAAGTTAGACTGAAACACACCTTTACTATAATTTTTAGCAAACAAATAATTGTTTTTAGGTGTTTATCTTCTTAAATTTTGAAGAAATTACATCAGTACTGGGGTACATAAGCACATGCTCTGAAAATGTCTCCATCAAAAAATATGTTAAATGTTACCCAAACACAAAACCTTGGTTAAATGCAGAAGTTCGCACCCTGCTGGCAGCCAGGAACGCTGCCTTCAAGTCTGGAAACTCAGGAGCTGAGAAGGACTAGGAGGGAGCTGGTTACTGGAATCAAGAGGGCCAAAGCCAAATATGCACAGAGAATTGAGGGGCAGTTCACCTCACATGACCCACGGAGCATGTAAAGGGGATTAAAGTGCATAACAGACTATAAAGGAAGGAGTGAACAATGCCCCAGAGATCCATCTCTGCCAGATGCCCTCAACAAGTTTTATGCACGATTTGAGGACCCAAACAGACCACCCAGCACCAGACTCACCTCACCACCGGATGAAGAGCGTCTCAGTGTTACCGCAGAAGAAGTAAAGTCAAAGTCAACTTTATTGTCAGAACTGCAATATGTACAGGACATACACAGGATTGAAATTGTGTTTCTCTCAGTCCCTCGGTGCAACAGTAACCATTTAAACACTAAAACACTGAAACATTTAATAAACATAAGCATAAAATAGTAAAAGTGTAACACTGTCCTGAGTTTTTGCATAGTAGTATAAAAGTATGAAAATTTACACCAACACTAAAACACTAAACATTTAATGAACATAAGCATAAAATGAAATAATAAAAGTGTAATACTGTCCTGAGTTTTTGCATAGTAGTATAAAAGTATAAAAAGTATATCTATAAATAAACTGAAGGTTCTAGCATTGACATTTGATGTTCATCATTCTTTAGTTTGTAGCAGGTCGCTTTCGTAAATGAGCCCTCGAGGCTCAATAAGATTTACCTGACTAAATAAAGGTTGAATGAATGAATTTGCAAAGAGTGGCAAAGCAGCATATGAGTTAATGTACACAGTATATGTATGAGGTAGTTGATGTTGGTATAGAGGCAAAGTGGCGTGAAGTAAGGAGTAGTCTCAAGAGAATCAACCCTCACAAAGCAACCGGTCCAGACAACATTCCTGGGAAAGTGTTAAAAGAATGTGCTGACCAGCTCTGCAATGTGCTGGCTGACATCTTCACCACCTCACTTGCCCTGGAAACAGTTCTCACCTGCCTGAAGACCACCACCATCATCCCAGTCCCAAAAAGCTCCACAATGACTGGTCTGAATGACTATCGGACGGAGGCCCTCACCCCGATAGTCGCTAAATGCTTTGAAAAACTGGTCATGACTCACATCAAAACATCCATCAACATGAAAGTGGACCCTCATCAGTATGCATACTGTGAGAACCGATCAACAGAGGACGCCATCTCCTCTGTGGTCCCCACTGCTCTCACCCACCTGGATCAGAAGGACTCTTACGTCGTATGCTCTTTGTGGACTTCACATCTGCCTTCAACACCATGATCCCCCAAACCCTGATGGACAAACTATTCACACTTGGACTAAGCCCCTCCATTTGCAACCGGGTACTAGACTTTTTAACAAACAGACCACAGTCAATGAGGATTCACAACCTCTCCTCCTCCACCATAACCCTCAGCACTGGCTCTCCTCAAGGATGTGTGCTGAGCCCTCTTCTGTTCACTCTGCTCACACATGATTGTACAGCCACCCATCCAGGCTGTCATATTGTAAAGTTTGCAGATGATACAGCTGTGGTGGGATGCATCACAAACAATGATGAGTCCAGCTACAGGCAGGAGGTGGAACACCTGGAGAGCTGGTGCAAAGAGAATAACCTTCACATGAATGTGAAGAAGACAAAGGAGATGATTGTGGACTTCAGAAGGAACAAACAAACCCACACCCCACTGAACATAAGTGGATCTGCAGTGGAAGTGGTCTCCAGCTACAAGTACTTGGGTGTACACATGAATGATAACCTCAGCTGGAGCAACAACACCACCAGCCTGATCAAGAAAGGTCATCAGAGACTCTACTTCCTCAGACGGCTGAGACGAGCTGGTCTGAGCAGCCAGTCCTCACCTCCTTCTACAGGTGTGCAGTGGAGAGCATCCTGTGCTCCAGCATCAACGTGTGGCATGGAGGCTGCACAGCTGCAGAAAGAAAAGCTTTACAGAGAGTGCAGCTGCACAGAGGTCTGTTGGAGTCAGTCTCCCCACCATTACAGACATCCAGAGGCGGCCGCCACTAGAGGGCGCTAGGGGCGCCGCTCCTCCTTGGATCTGCAGCTCTTCTTCTTCACCATTTGAAGATTTTTTTTTTTTTTTATAAAAGTGAAATAATAAAATAAAAATATTTCGAAATGCATGCATATATGTTTTTAGTTGTGTAGGATAAATATTTTATGAGTAATGATTGTTTTGTTTGTTTCAAAAAACGTTTTCTGATTGTGAGTGACGTACTTCCGGTTTCCCCGCTCGGCGCCGCCTGGGGGCTTTTCCCATGCTTTTCCATTGAATCTAATTATAACTAGCGGCCGCTAGCGGCCGTAGTTTATGTCCCATCTGTACAAAATTATTGAACTGTACAGGTCGCATTTTCCGCCGCCCTCGAGCCTGGACTCGTCTCTTATCGCCACGGATCGCCAGCACTTCCGGTTCGAGCCGAGGAAGGAGGGGGAGCGCGGGACCATTACAGTCAGAGCTTCACACGGCCAACTAGCGACGTTGAAACAGCTGTAATTATTAATGGTGCCTTTCTACACAGGTAAGCAAGTAATAATTAGTGAGTTTAATAAATCGCTGAGCACACATGAGCAAAGTTTGAGCTGTTCTCATCTGTGTTCGGGACGTGGTGTCGTGTGTGTGTGGTTGTTTCAGTCAGTTACAGTAGCTACTAGCTGTGCTCATGGTTGTGGTGGTGTACTGCAACATTATAAAAGTTGCTACTTGCTAGTTATAAACCCGAATGTGTGAAGACGACTCCTGTCTGTCCATCTTCAGCTCATCATGAACTGTTTACTCCTCAGAGTGTCTGTCTGTGTTAGTTAACTTTTGTCTCGTTTCGTTTAGCAGCAGTTGCAAATTTTCTGATGAATAAATCTGAATGAATAAATAAACTTTAGTTTTAGTTTAGTTTAGTTAAACTTTAGTTTCATTATAAGTTGTGCTGTTGTTTCAAAGACACTCTAAACTTAAATAAATCAAGTAGCAGAAAGATTTAAGCATTAAATAGTTTGAATTTTTCATGTTATGAAACAGTGATTATATAATTATTTGAATTTAATTTTAATATTATAAAGATCACTGTGGATGGAATGCAATTGAAATAACCTGGATATTATTATTTATGTTGTATTAAGAAAGTTAAAATGTGATTACATATGTGTACACAAAGCACTTCAAGCAATGTGGAAAATGCTAAAAAAAATACATAATTAATGTGCCTTCTGTACTTTCTTTACAGAAAAAAATCCACACAACACCTTCATCTCTACACACCAGCAGTGATTATTTCCAATCTACCACCTGTGTAACAGACAGGTGGTGTACAGAAGAAGATCCAAGATGTCCAGCTTAACCTTCATGCAGCAGGTGACTTCCCATATCCCAAAAGTGAGTATTTTCACTTGTGGTGTTTTACTATTTTTAACACTGTATTGATCTGGAGAATGAAAACAAAGTCTCTTGCAAGTTACTAGCTTATTAACATTGAAACATTTAAGGTACATTTATATGGTGAAATGTTATATATGCTAAGATGCATTAGGAGTCAACTCAGGACCTTTAATATTAGGAATATTTAAGAGAACTCTGGTACTAAAAAAATACAGTAGATTGATTCTATTTATTTGCTCTCTCCACTGCACACCTGTAGAAGGAGGTGAGGTCTGAACTTCTCAGACCAGCTCATCTCAGCCGTCTGAGGAAGTAGAGTCTCTGATGAACTTTCGTGATCAGGCTGGTGGTGTTGTTGCTCCAGCTGAGGCTATCGTTCATGTGTATACCCAAGTACTTGTAGCTGGAGACCACTTCCACTGCAGATCCTCCAATGTTCAGTGGGGTGTGGGGTTTGTTTGTTCCTTCTGAAGTCCACAATCATCTCCTTTGTCTTCTTCACGTTGATGTGAAGGTTATTGTCCTTGCAGGACCCAGAGCCTCTTTATCATAAAGTGGAAGAAAAGACCCTTAGACCAGTCTGGTGGGTGACCAACTTAAGGAGACTGATATCGGATTTTAGGTCACTTCACTTTCTTTAACAACAAACATGAACATGGCTGGCTGTGAGGGGCAAACACATGACATATAGTAGCTAAAAGACAGATGCTTAAACTGCTAAGCTTCAGCAAAAAGAGGAAAATATTGATGAGTAGCAAAACACTAGCTAAAGTAGCATTTTTTTTTGCTGAAAGTATCAAAATGCTAGTTAAAAGTAGCAGAAAAGTAGCAGAACAGTAGCTAAAATCTCAACAAGATAAAAAAGAAAACAGATTTAAGAGAATAATGTTTAAGGGAAAGTTTCATATTTTGAAAGATATAAAACTAGCAACAAAAAAGTAAGCTGAAATTAGCACAAAATATGTAAAAAGAACAATAAAGTGGTCATAGTGTTATGATTTCAAAGGTTTACCCAGTTGGTAATGAGACCCAGAACGACACAAGACGAAGAGGTGCAAAAGTAACAGTGTTTATTATTTACAGTGCAAGTCTATATACTGTACACATGTACAGGGATCTTCTGGATTTCCTAGAAGATGAAACAAACTGTCAGAAAGGCTTGACCAGAAGGCTCTTTCAAGATGATTGATCTAGTTTTGTTTGTTATTTTACAGAGAAATCCTTAGTTCCTTGAGATGAATCCCAGAGGGCGAAATGAGGCAGGCAAGTGGTTGGAGGGCAAGACACGATGAGCAGACAACTGGTCCCAGGACCAAGATGGAAACGAGGACTGGAAACACAACAAAAAACAAGGTAAGTGTCTCTCAAAGTATTGTACTCAGAAACTGGCTAGAAGCATAAATACCATGAGTAGGCATCAATGCTCCAGCGAAGAGGACTTGACTGCAGCCTTAAGTATAAGTGGAGCTCATCAGGTGGATCACAGTAAAATAGATCATTTTTCTTCCCCATAAATCAGTTATTTAAAATCTAATCTGGAATCATTCCTCCTTGTTAGACTTCAGTTGACCTGTTTAAGTTGGGCCAAATTTGTTATTATCTTTTGATTTATTTTTCATTGAAATTTAATTATTTGTTAGTTTATTTTTGGAACTGTTAAATTGAATTATTTGGTGGATTTTTGAACACCTTTGTCCTTATTTAAGTCTGGACCCTCACAATTCTATTTATGTTATGAACTTGTATTACTAAAATAATAACAGAATATGATAGAAGTTGTCTAACAATTGAAAAGTGGAAGCAGAACACTCCCATTCTCTTTTCACACTGATGCCTCAAACAAGGTGAAGATGAACCATGTTTTATTAATGATAGTTTTATACAAATGGATACACCTGATATATACAAATAAAAAACATGAACAAACTTACTTTACAGTATACAAACATAATTATGCATACTTCTACACATGCTTAAAAAATTTTTATGGCGCCCCCCCATAAAAAAATATCACCAGCCGCCACTGCAGACATCTACACCTCTAGATGCAGGAAGAGGGCCACCTGCATCATGAAAGACCCCACTCACCCAGCACACATACTTTTTGCCCCACTCCCCTCAGGAAGGAGGTTGAGGAGCATCAAATGTAGAACCACTAGACTGAGGAACAGCTTCTACCCTGAGGCTGTTAGACTCATGAATAAATAAATGATAAGAATAATCACTGCAAAATATCACATCATGCTGATGCTGATCTGTTTCTTGTTGCTGTGTTCATCTGTGACCATCTGCTCATACAGACTCATGTTTGTGCTGCTGCTTGTAATGATGTTTTTCTATTACATTGGTGCTTAGTGTATTTTTAGCTGATGTTTTTCTTTGTTCATATCTTAGATGTTACTACTGTTCTTCTCTTACATTTTTTTATTGTTGGATGTAACTGGGACCCTGTGTACATAATCTCGTTTCATCACATGTACCACATGTGGTGCAAATGACAATAAAGATTCTCTGACTCTCTCTGACTCTCTCTGACTCTCTCTGACTCTGAAATGTGCAGAGGCTCGTCCCTCTGCATGTGTCCGATTCAGTGAATCGGGTTTAAAAATACATCTAATTTGACCATCAAAGTGCATTTATTAAGTAAAAGTTCAACTGAGACACACCTTTTCTATAATGTCGAGCAAACAAATAATTGTTTTTAAGTGTTAATCTTGTTAAATTAATGTTAAAATCCTCCTGTGCATGCTCCCGCCATTTGGCATCCCACTGATTTTTGGCACACCAGCCCACATTTCCGGGTTGTCAGCAGTGAAATGTAACAAACACAACACATCAGCGGTGACACATAATAGATGCGATTTATACTGTGAAGCAACTTATTTAAAGATTTTTTTCCACTTTATTAGACATATTTGGACTGATGCGACTTGTAGGGCAGTGCGACGTGTACGGCGGAAAATACGGTATATGTTTTGTACAGAAACCTTCAGTTCCTGATATTTTTTACAATGTTTATTTTAGGGTTTTAAAGTTATAATGTCTGAGTTCAGTCTTCAGCTTGTGTTTTTAGAGGTCAAGGCTGGTTAAAATCAGAAGCTATAGAGCGCTGGCTGTGTTTTGATGTTCAGTACCTATTCCTCCTTCATACACCCCCCGGAGCCCCTCTGATCTGCTCAGCAGCTCATTAAAACACCCTCTCCACCACCACATTATTAGCATCAGAGTCATGGTCAGACTGCTTTGTGTTATAAGGATGGAAAACAATATCAATAACAACAACAAAAACAATAGTAGCCTTTGGTCCGGGGAGGAGAGGAGGAGAAAAGGCCTTTGATAATGCACATCAAAGCCAGACGCTGAAGTGGGCTGTGTTTTTCTTGCGTGCATGCCAAAGTTGTCTCTGATCCTGCTCGTGCGCTGTGAGCACTCAGGCCAGTTGGATGGCACAAGGTGAGCTGCTGGGTCTGTAGGACCTCAACTCAAGAGTCAAACATCACAAAAGCTCGCACTGCAGCCCTCATTTGACACAGATTTTCCCCTGGCTGCTTGTGAACGTGTGCAGGAGGCTCGTGTGAGTTTGAAAGTCTTGGCATCCAGACGTGTCTGCAATTAGTCTGAGTTCACCACCACCAAAGAAGCTGTGACTCTTTATGCAGTGGAAATTTTGTATTCTCAGTGTCAGGAAATTACACACAAAAAAACAAAAAAACTGCTTAAATCAGCTCTCACTGACTTTTTCTGTAAAATGTCTTACCAAGAATAAAAATGAACAAATTTGTTGAATTTAGATATTTGTGTTCTTTCTATTCTATTTTCTTTTTCTTAACATTATCCCAAGTTCCAGTCGCTCTAGAAAAGCCTCCCTGAACAAGAAAACTTTTTTTGAATTAAAAGTGGAAGATTGTCCAACTCATGAATGCTATCTGCCACTTTCAAGTTCAAGGTTCTTTATCGTTATTTGCATCACATGTGGTACTGCAATGGTTTGTTATCTGGGTGTTCAAATACTTGTTTAAAAAGTCTTCAGTCAATCCAAAATGTTGCTGCCAGCCAGAGTCTTAACTGGAGTTAGTAGGAGAGATCATATCTCTCCAGTTTTAGCTTCTCTCCTTTGGCTCCTTGTCAAATTCACAATTGAATTCAAAATATTACTTCTAATCTACAAAGCTCTCAACAACCTAGCTCCATTTCATATTACAGATCTCGTTGTTCAATCTTTTCCTAACAGAGCACTTTGCTCTCAGACTGCAGGTTTACTTGTGGTTCCTAGAGTTTCCAAAAGCAGAATGGGAGGAAGATCTTTCAGTTATCAGGCTCCTCTCTTGTGGAACCAACTTCCAGTTTCTGTCCGTAAGACTGACAAAACTTTCCTTTTTGATAAATCCTATAGTTAGGGTTGGCTCTTTTTTTTTGCTGCTATAGGCTTAGACTACTGGAGGACAAATTGACCTCATTTCCTTAAATGACTTGTTAAAATTGAATAGTTTTCATTTTATATTATTTCTATCTTAACATCTGATTCTTGACCTGCCATTGTGTATCTGTTCCTCTCAAACTCAGCCGGTGGAAGCAGATGGCCACTTGTCCTGAGCCTGGTTCTGCTAAAGGTTTCTTCCTCATGAGGGAGTTTTTTCTTTCCACTGTCGCCTTCATGCTTGTTCAAGATGAGAGTTCTGCGGTGGAAAAATTCAAAACAGTCTGTTCCTCAGATAAATAGTGTTAAATTATTGTTTTTAAATATGAATGTTTCTATTAACTTATTTTTATATGAACGCTTCTGTTAAATTATTATTTTCATATTTGACTGTTTTTATTCAGTGAATTCTGTTGTGACTTGGCGCTATATAAATAAATTGAATTGAATTGAATGAGGTTGAACCAAATTGTGTACTTAACGTCCCAGTTACATCCAAAAATAGCCAAAAATAAACAATTTCTGAGTACTCTATGAAGACAAGCTTCATTCCCAAGACATTTTTGCTTATTAAGTATTTTTATATCAAAAGTTATCATTTTTAAATACTGAAATTAGTTTGACCAATTGGATTTTGACTGCTGATATAAAACTATTAAATGCTTATTTACATTTCTTTGTCTCTTCTGCCTCCTGCTTGTGTAACTACATCACATGCACCATGGGATTCTCCTCAATTGCCTTTGCAGCTCCATACATACTCGCCTGTCTTGCATTTGTAATCAGAACACTTGTCTCCACTGGCTAATCATGTCTTTATGAGTATACTGTATATAAACAGTTTATCTTCTTTCTTTGTCATTAGAGTCTCTGTTTCTCTGTCAAGCTCCTTATCCTGTTTGTTTTGCTTTAAACACATGAGGTGTTTTAGACATATGAGTCCTTCCAGTCAAACTAAATATGACACTGTTCTCAAAAACACCAACGATATGAGGACCAACAACCTCTGATCTGGTATGCATGCTTTCTAAAACGATTTAAGTTTAGATTATTCATAGTTTTGTGATTGTTAGCAAAAAATAAAAATAATATACTTACAATATGCAGTGTAATGTATGTTTTGGAATTATTTGTGAAGTGATAAAGAAATGGTGCCCTCTAATGTTATTTTGCAATGGCGCTCTAGCTCCATCTTGGACTAAAGTTTAGTATAAATTTGATTGATTATTAAAAAAAATACAAGCATAGCCTGTTTGTTTTCTCCATGTTAAAGTTCTGTAAGTTACCAGTTACACAAGAGAAATCTGGACATGCATTCACTTGATCAAATCCTCTTAAATCATCAGCGTTTTCTGTCAGTAATTATTTTCAGAAAAATAAGAACTGCATGTAAAATATTTGGGTTAAATTAGTCGAAGAGAAAGTGTTGGGTCTCAAAGGAAAACTGAAGCAAATGTTTAAGCATGCAATGTAGTGCTGCATACTGAAAACTACAGAAAATCTTAAACCTCCTAAGATGTGTTGAGATACTTCACCCTTCATCAGCACCTAGCTTTGTACGTTGCTCAGCAAACAACGTGTCACCAATTATTTCAAGACTGTATTGCTTTAGATATTGCTTTTAAAAGTTAGCAATGAAAAGTGACTGCTAAAATATAATAATGCAATCTTATTTATTTGATTTAACTAATAAAAAAACACTTTTATTATACAGTATGTGGTAAAGCACTTCCAAGACTAAACTGAAATGCTGTTTAACTTGCATCAGTCACTTAATATTTCTATATGTAATACTTCCTTCTTTCCCTCCAAAGCCGCTGGAGCAATCTTCCTAACTACAGAGAGCCTTTATAACCACATGGACCTTGGTGGGTGCTTCAGAGAGAGATCTCCTCATTTATGAAAGGTTTGGGGCCAGCTAGATTCAGCCAGGCCAGGCCTTAAGAGACACCGGCTGTTTGACTTGGCTCACAACTGGGTCTGGGTACAGGGCTACAGTTGTCTGTGGCCACGTACTGCAGAGCTGCAGGTATTTCCTGACTGAATTTCTCTGCAGTTGTATTCAGAAAAGGGAACTTTGGAGACAGAACATGGATAAACCTGGATGCACGCGTGTAGGAACACGTAAAAAAGAATCACAAATGCACTACACCGCCATATTTTCCCACTTCTTTTTCTGCTCACGCTTTACTAAAACCTTAAAGGAAATTAGACATTTAAAGCAATCTTTCCCCCTAAACCGTCTTCTGTGTCTTATTTTCTTTGCAGCACCACATTTTTCATATAGGGTGGGACTTTATTGAATGCTCTAAACCCAAGAGTCTCATCTTTTTTCAATTTCCTCTGCTTTTCCTCTGTGATCGCCCAGATGTTGCTCTTCCCCATGTTTAGTTTAGCATAAACATTAATCATAGACTTCTGCGCCATCACTCCAAGAGCAGCTCTCACCATTATGTTAATGAATACAGACACTTAGAAAGAGGCACAATCCAGCCTTTCCCAGCACCTGCAAACACCTGGGTACATACGCAGGAAGACAACACCATTTCTCAGCTGCGTTCTCTCCTCATCGCTTTGACCCCTTTCAAACTATCCTCTGGGATTAATGAATGTAATTTTCACACATTAACTACCTTTCATTCATGCATAATTAGCTGACCTACAACTGTGTTTACCAGAGTCCACTGGGTGTCATGGTTTAGTCCATGGCAGGGGGTTTGTGATTGACAGCTGTTTCAGTGCTGCCTTCCTTCTGATTCCACCACATTCGTTACAAATGGACATCTGTTTCAGCAAACTTTCAATCCATCAAAATCACATTCAGAACATCACATCCCAGTGCATTTAGACATCTGGCTAAACTTCAAAAACGTCCATCTTTAAATTAGAGTTTCATCGGTCATGTTTGTCTTGCATTGCCCAGAGTCTGCGAACAGGGACTTTGGGGATGCTTTGATCATTCCTCCCCCCTCCTCCATGTTTCTTTATTCCTCTCTGCACCCTACACCAACACAAGTGTCTGTCCTGGTCTTTCTGTCTGTCTTTCCATGGCTGCTTCTGCTGCTTCTGATTTAAACACACAGCAGGGAGTTTGTGGGTAAGGGACTCACGCTGTGAAGGATCTCTTGGCTCGGGCAGAGCTGAAGGTCAAACACGCTCGTGATCACAACACCGCAGGATGACACTAAAGAGGCAGAGAGAGAGTGCTATGAGATCCTTGAGTCCTGTTCTCTCAGCTGCGTTTTCATGTTGCCACTGTTGAAGAAAACTATTAAATATCAATTGGTGTCTCTAAACATTAAAGATGAACTCTAGTCAAGATTAAATATGAATTTTCTTTAGCTGTAGCATTTTCTTTGACACTCTCATAAAAAATTAGACTGGTCAGCAGTTATAGGCAAGGTCTTTCTTGTTTCATCTGCTGAAGCTTGTAACTTCTTAAGAGTGGTCTCACTTGGTGGCCTTTCTCACTGTTCTCCATTTTGTACAATCACTTGACTTCTGAGTACAGCCTGCTCTTGGGAGATTTACCCATATCCCATGTACAGTATTCCTTCCATTTTATGATGATTGATTTATCAGAACTCCTGGGGATGTTTAGGGCCATGGGTATTGTTTTGAATCCATGTGTTGCTTGTACTTTTCAATAATATTTTCTCCTAGTTGATTTAGGACAGTCACTTCAGTGGAAGTGAAAGGAAGTGCATCAGGAATAAAAACAATTGCCAAATCCTCGTGTGAGTTCGCCCATTTCACTCATGAGAAAGATAGCAGCTGAAAGAAATGTTACACTTTAAAGGAAGTGAATATTTATGCAACCACTTATTTCACATTACAAAATGTTATTGAATTGGTATTACATACTCAGTAAACATCTGATTTTACTTTTAAAATAATTTGTTTTCTTTATAAAGAAAGTACATTTTTATTGACCAACTGTAGGATTCCAATGTTTTTCTTGCTCTAATCACTTCCTTGCAGCCACTGAGTGGCAGGGCGGAGCCATTCCACACAGCTGGTTAAAGACTGACTGGTGTGCAGAAGGACCTTGAGTCAGTTCATCTCCACTGGAACATTCAGCTACCCAATAGTGACTGTCCCGTAAACTTGATCTTTGATAAAAGAAAAACTAATATTTCTATTTTTTGTGCCTCCTTGTCCCAACCCTTGTGATACATCCTTGTGGACTTCAAGTCTTTTTTCATTCATTCATTCAACCTTTATTTATACAGGCTAGCCTTGTTGAGTCACGGGGACTCATTTACAAGAGGGACCTGTCTCACTCACACCAAACAACCATCCACTCTCACACTCACACCTAGGGTCAATTTAGAGTCACCAATCAGCCTAACATGCATGTTTTCTGGTGCTTGTAAGACTGAAACCCTCTGTGGAACCAGGGGGCCTCATGTATCAACCGTGCGTGCGCACAAAAACATTGCGCACGTCACTTTCCACGCAAAACCCCGTATGTAACAAAAATGAAATGAACGTGAATATCTGCGCATCCAAGTACATTTCCACGCCAGCTCCCCTGCTGGCGTACGCACGTTTCTGTGGTTATTGTTCCTTTGGCGACACTTACAGGTGCTTTCGAGAAACTGAAGCCCCACAATCTGTGGTTGACTTTAAGAGCGGCTTGAAGACCTTTCTTTTCAACCGAGCTTACACTACCTCCTCATGATTCTACTTTTGATCATAGCTGATACTGTTGTTGATTTTAATTGTTTATTAAATGTTTTATTGACATTTAATTCTGTTGCACCTTGTAGCACTTTGAGATTTTCATTAATGAAAAGTGCGTTATAAATTGAATTCATTATTATTATTATTATTATTATTATTATTATTAACTGTTCATGATGTGAAAATGATTAATATTCCCATCAAACACACGATTAACAAGTATTACATCCACATGACGCAGTTAAATAAAGCACGCGCAAAGTTGTGCCAAAAATAAATTTAACAGGAACGGATTCATTCAGCCTTACTGGAGAATATAATAAATACGTAGTGTAACACGCAGAGCATTTATTTATAAACAGATATAATTTTCTGATCTAGGATATGGCTTATCAGCCGTTTCCAGAAATAATCATTTTTCAGTTTGGCACTGCTGCGCTCTGGAGCAACATGGAGCCGTGCATCACGCACATCAGAAGCAGCGATCAAACTGTTCCCGAGCTATGAGGGAGCTGCAGGCCGATCAGGGCAGTCCAGTCCACACAAAGCCTGATCAATGGAATGTCTCATCCATATGATTCCAAAGGCTGAGTGGTCGCGCTTTGGAGCGCGCGCGCACCCACGCCGGTGTTACACGGCAGCTGGAGGTGATTCATGATCTGCGTTTATTGTAGATTTCTCCAAAATGACACGTGAAAGTACACCATATATAACTTGTAGGAGAGTAAAGGCTTCACAGACAAACAGATTGCGCACAATGTGGCGCGCGCAGCGTTTGGAGACTCCAACATCACGTCATGTCATGAAAAGTCTCCACTGAGACGCACAGACCCGTTTCTTCATATCATCTATTAAATAAACAAAGATCTATGTTCAACCAAACATCTAAGTTCCTCTGTGTTTACAGTAATTATGGTAATAAACCCGTGCGCAAAGTTAATATTTTCACTCAGAATGAATGGATGAGCTGGCGCACCAAAGCAGGGTGCGCGCACACACAAATCCGACACACAATCACTCGTTCTTTGTGTGATAAACACATTTTATTACTATTCTTACTTAGGATTATTTTCCTCACTCATATTATATTAAATTCATTATTTTCCTGAATCTAGAAATAATTTCTGATCGCGCAGGGATCAAACAAACATGTCCTTCACACATGCAGGAAGTAATTTGCATCTGTTTAACATATGTAAATGAAGGCGTGTCAGGGGAGGTGTCTCACGTGCGCTCAGTTCCACGTTGGTTGTGATGTACAAAAGGAATGTGCGTGGATTCCGGTGTACGCACAGTTTGATACATCTGGATTGTTTTGTGCGTACACACTTTTCTGGATTTGACCGTGCGGCACTTTTCAGTAGGAAATCCACGCAAGTCTTTGTACATGAGGCCTGATCACCAGCCACCACGTCATCAGCCTATGAAACAACATTACTGGATCAGTGTCTGTCCATCCTGCAACTTTCCAATTTCTCACTACTCTCCATTCTCACCAAGAGCCGCACATCCATCTGTCAGGGTTTCAGGCAGGTCAGGACAGGAAAATAACCCAATTGTTGCAGGCAAGAGTCAGGACTCGAGGATTATAAAAATAAATACTTTTTAATAACAAATTAAAGAGGGCTGACGTGGCAGCAAAACTTACTCTAACAGGGATCAAGAATCAGGACAGACTGGCAGGATCAGACAGGACAGGATATACCCAACGACGACACGACAAAGGACAAGACTCTCAGACAGACAATATATACACACAGACAAGACAGGACGTAATTACAAACACCTGAGAAGACAAGGAGGAAATCAGTCTCTAAACAAATGAGGCCACACAAGGGGTGCACAGACAAGGAATGCCCTCTAGATGGTGCCATTCCTACAGTACCACCCCTCAAGGACACCCCCTGGCGTTCCCAGAGGTGCACTCTGCAGTTTTTGTAGAACGCAGCACTTAGAAAATTTTTCAACAGGGATAGCATTCTGGTCTCTCCCCACTCAGAGCCATATATGGCTCTGCTCCCCCTTGCTCTGCTGAAATTCAGCTCAGCCTCCGAATGCTCCGCCTCCACTGCATGTCCTGTGGCAGCCGCTGCGAAGTTCTGTGTTTATATGTTAATAAAACGTTCTAAAAAATAAAATAAAAACATGGAGCGCTGGTCCAGCACACCAGCAAATCTGCTGAGCCTCGCGCAGCCACGTTGAACCCGAGTTTAATTCGCTCGTGACAAATTCGTTCATTTCCTTATTTCAGTCATGGAGTCAGCGGAGGATGAAGCAATCACTTGACTTTTGGCAAAAAAACAAAAGAAAAGTCCAAATCAGGGATGAAGAAGGGGAATTTAATACATTTGTGTCACATAGAAAACAGTTCCCTTTCAGTCATGTTCTCTCGGTGCAACATACTTGCTATGGGAATTGCGCCCCCGCTTGATTACCTGAAGGAATATACTCAAAGTCAAAGTCAAAGTCAACTTTATTGTCAGAACTGCAATATGTACAGGACATACACAGGACCGAAATTGCGTTTCTCTCAGTCCCTCGGTGCAACAGTAACCATCTAAACACTAAACACTAAAACATTTAATAAACATAAGCATAAAATAGTAAAAGTGTAACACTGTCCTGAGTTTTTTCATAATAGTATAAAAGTATGAAAATTTACACCAACACTGAAACACCAAACACCCCTAAAACACCAAACACCCAATGAACATAAGCATAAAATGAAATAATAAAAGTGTAATACTGTCCTGAGTTTTTGCATAGTAGTATAAAAAGTATAAAAAGTATATCTATAAAATAAACTGAAGGTTCTAGCATTGACATTTGCAAAGAGTGGCACAGCAGCATATAAGTTAATGTACACAGTATATGTATGAGGTAGTTGATGTTGGTATAGAGGCAAAGTGGCATATGCAGTGAGGCACATAAGGCACATTTGGCATCCTTAGATAAGGCTAGTCAGAGAATGCTGTATATGTATCTGCAGTAGTGTAGATAAAAGTAGTGTAAATGTAAACAGTAGTAATAAATGTAAACCGTATTAATAAATGTAAACAGTGAATGTAAACAGTAGTATGACTATAGGCAGTAATGTAATACAAACATTAGTGCAAATATGAGAAGTAGTGCAAACTGAATGAGTACATGACCGAGAGTTTAGTGAATAACCCGTTTGATGACACAGGGTCCAGTGTTAAAAACTTTGTGTTGAGTGGTAATGTGTGAGAAAGTTTTTTGTGTTAAGGCAGTTCAAATGGGAGGGGAGGCAGAGCAGGCAGAGTGTTTAGCATCCTGACTGCCTGATGAACAGAGCTGTCTCTCAGTCTGCTGGTTCGAGCCTGGAGACTCCTCAGTCTCCTCCCTGATGGCAGCAGTCTAAAGCGGCTGTGTAGTGGGTGTGTGGGATCACCTGCCATGCAGTGGGCTTTCCGAGTGAGGCGTTTGCTGTGTAAGTCCTGCAGTGAGGGCAAGGAGGTGCCGACGATCTTCTCAGCTGCTTTCACGATGCGCTGGAGGCTCTTGCGGCATGATGCAGTGCATGCACCAAACCACACCGTGATGCAGCTGGTCAGGACACTTTCTATGGCACCCCTGTAGAAGGTGCACATGATGGGGGTTGAAGCTCCAGCCCTTTTCAGCTTGCGGAGAAAGTAGAGGCGCTGGTGAGCCTTCTTGGCCAGTGCTGCAGTGTTCCTGCTCCAGGACAGGT